>MOOZ01000153.1:330286-351039 GCA_002930495.1 Cecropterus lyciades
CAAACGAGCATGCAGCCCACCTGATGGTAAGTGGCTACTGCAGCCCATGGACATCTATAATCAACCCTAGATAAGATCAAAGTCTCACCTAAGGTTAACCCGATTAAAAAGATGCGTTGCTACCCCTGAGGACTGAGATGGAATGCCTCGGAAAAGTATGTCTCCCTTACCACACCCTTCAGACCAGAACACAGCAGCGCTACACTGCTGTTATTAGGCAGAAATAGGTGTGGTAAATGATAATCTATTAGCCCTGTCAAACATATAAACTAAATTAAATAGGTGTACTATAGTATACATGAATGATGTTCTATGCATTTGTCCAAATAAATAATAGAATTATGACCATTCTTTTAATAAGATACATTTTTATTCAAAGTTGATTTATGGAGAACTTTTCTGTATGTCGATAATCTAACACCGCTTCGGAAAGTTTTTTCACACAGTAATATAATGCTTTTAGTAACAAAATAATGTAGGTATACATATAAAGTATGTATGTATCTTTTGAATTTATTCAGTTTTAGCATCTTCGAGTAATCGATGTGTGCAAGTACCCCTTGAACTCACAACTTTGTTTTTAAAACCGATTAATACTTATTTTTAGTTGAATATTTATTTAAAGGTAACCTTAGATGCAACCTATTTTTATTAGATCCCACGACTTCCCATGTCCCACAACTGGGCAAGTATCTCTCTGAAAAGTGGGGCTTAGTGAAGTAGGGTTACAGTGCAGATAAGCAGAGCAAATAATACTTATCACGTATCGCTTAGTAGTATCGTAACAACACAACCCGACGTGTTTGATACAAAAGTAATTTCACTAGCGCTTCAAGTTTAAACGTCCTTCAACCGCAGCACCTGTGCACAACGCTTTCTCGGACTTGTATTAAAATTTCTATAGCAAGGACCGACCGCATGAAATTGAATTTCATAGTCTGGAAATTGCCTAATTTAATGTCAATAACACGAACATGTCATGTTGTATCGGTCATGAATAGCAACCATTCCTATTAATCTTCACAGCCACTTCTAAAAAACTTACCAAGAGAGATCTCAAATATTGTAAAACTTTGTTTAAATAAACGTAAACATAAACGCTTTCTATACTCATAACCCCACAGTAGTATTTCTATGGAATCTATGTCGTGGGTGCCATGGACAGACAAAGACGAATACACAACACCCAGACCCAGAACAGAAATCTAAACTTATCATTCAGATGTCTGCCTGGCCGGGGATCGAACCCGGGACCCTTTTTTTAGGAGAGATCCCAAATATTGTAAAACTAATAGAAACAACAAAGTTGGGCTTTGTTTAAATAAAGGATATTTGATTTTCTTTTTATTCTAGTCCGATAAATGTGTGTAAGATTTATGTAGGAGGATACTTAAGGAAATCCAGATAGGCAGCAGCGTCTTCCTGTTAACACCCGCTGCGGTCTCCAAGATGCATGTCAGGCGCAATGACTATTGGAGTATTAGCAGAAGTCTGTGGCCAAAAACCGACCTAAAGTGGCTATTTGATGAATAGATGGTACCTTAACATGTATTTTGTTATCGTGTTGACGAATTCATTATTTAGAAGTCTATCATATTTAGAAATAACACTGAAGTTTTAGAAATAATTGATCCATATTTTTATTTTTTATTTAAACGTGGCGACGGAATAAGTACCCCACTAGTTATGACAGGCCACTTAATAGACAGTAGTCGCTTTCGATTAGGTAAGTAAGTAAACATTTACAATATCAAAGGAGTAGGTAATATGACACACTAACACCGGGTTTCAATGAGAGTTCTTTTTGCACCAAATCTAAGAATCTTTGCTAATAAAAACTTAATTCCACATTTTGACGGCAAAAATTATGTAAATTATTGTAATACTTATTTCCAAGTACAAAGTGCTTTTGGTCCGTACCCGTCTCAAAATAAAAATAAAGCCAAAAAACTCCCATAAATCTTTATGATAACAGGAAAATATGTTTGTAATTGTCACCAACAAGTAACTCTGACAAAACATGACAAAACACGTCCACTCCCGTTTTGTTTCACTGAACCGGCCTAATGTAGATTGACAGGAAAACTGTAATTGGCATCAACATTTTAGCCATGGCTTTTGTATTTTGTGAACAAAAGACTACTGCCTGCAATCAGGGTTACTAATTGCAAAAATCGTCCACATCTGCCGATGCCAAGGGCGGTCTAAATCCATTAATCATTTATAAATAAATTGAAAAATTCTCAAAATATTGATACTTGATTTGACCGTTGGAATTATGTGGATAATTCTACAAGTTACACGATTCAAACATGTTGATACTCAGTTCAATAATGCTTCAACCGCGCGATACCTACTACAAGCTGTTATCATAAGATTACCTACATTTTCAACATAGTCCTTAGATATCGTTAGAGCCCCATGCCAATTCCTTCTGTTAGGTTTAAACACTGGAGAAGAACAGGTGTCACTACTCATTAAATGTTATTTATGTAAGTTGTAGTTTAACTTAACCACAATCCTTATTAACAATCCACACAACATACGAAATACCATTCATTATTAAATTGCAACAATGTATAAAGCTGAACGTAAGAAAAACATTTTGACCGTTTGTTTCTCAACTGTAAATATACTTCATGACTCATGCATTTTATAAATATTAGGATAGAAAAGTAAGTCTAAGCGTTTGCGGCGTATTGCACCAGGAATTTTGAAACTTTATTCACTTGCCCCATTCTCCATACATACTGTCTAAACATGAATATTATATGACACGCTTTATAAACTGGCTAGTCAAGTTCGAGCTATAGAAACCGTCAATAGGGCTAGCAAGAGCATTCACTGCATTTTTCATATCCCGCTCTAAGCCCGTCACAGTACACGGGCAGTACACAACGGTGCGACCAATCGTGATTTGCGCCGCCAATTAACGACTGGCGCAAGCCGAATACGAATACCAGTTTACGATGTCAGTTTCAAAATGTATATAGTGTCTGTTCAGCATATATATAGCAGCAGCAGCTATAGTTAAGCCTTTTACTTCAAAATTAATTTCATCTAATTACTAATCTATTTCATATAGTTTTTTTAATTTTATTTGTTATTTTTTATTTATTACAAATGTTTTGTAAAACGATAAATCCATTACTAAAGTAAGTAAAGCTGTGAGTGAAAGGTTAATTATTAATATTTGTAAAAGCCTTGCACTTTGATGTCATGTTCTATACCAACAATGCTTCAAACTTTATTAATTTTCACAGTTTTCCAGCACCTATTTTAAACATGAATAGCGCAATGTTTCAAACTTTATTACCTTCACGTATTCTCGCTTAAAATAGGGATCGGAATATACCTATTTAGAGCATAAAAATAATGCCTTAGAAATCGTGTAATGAAGTTTTAGCTATAGAAACCATCAATTGAGCCGGCAAATCATATTTATTCAGCATTTTATATACCTATAAACTAGTCTTCACAACACACTTTAAACGGTACACAACGAAGCAAACGAGCGTGATTTGCGCCATCAATTGACGACTGGCGTAAGCCGAATACGAATACCAGTTTTCGATGTCACTGAAAATATCTGCTACGTACGTAAGGTTGACTACCCATTGGCTACTATCACTTTTATAATAGTTTCTAAAGCATCTAATGTTGTCGTTAAAACTACTGAACTCGGGATTCCAATTTGTTGCTTAAGTGACGGATGTGCAGCACGAGATTAATTTTATTAGAAAAAAAATTAAGCGTCTGTATAGATGCATCAGTCACCGAATAGTCGCTAAACAATTGACGTTAAATTGTCAACAGTTTTGGTAGTTGCTAAGGCTACCAGATGCTCAAGCGATAGTAGCTCATGGTACCGATGGGATCAATTTGTTTTTCATATTTAGTATTGTCTGTTATTTAAAATTAGAAACACAACACTTGTCTCGTATCACTTAATACGAAAGTACGTTTAATAGCTAACCTATACACGGTGCTTGTATGTTACACCAAAGTTATTTCACACCCGTTTTTGCGTCTCGTCTAAGTACGTCCATTCCCAAACCGAGAGGGAAACATCTATCCAAACATAAACTTTTGCATCTACTTCTGTTGTAAAAGGATAAACTTCGCATCTGATACAGCGGCTCATAGAAAAACTTTCCCAAAATACCCCGGGAGAGCGGTACAATACAATTTAGCGTATCACGGACTCTGATAGCAACTTCGCTCGTTAGCCAACGCCTTTCACAGGTTTGAAACAAACCGGATAATAAGTAAAATGAAATGTACTCTACAGATCAAAATCAATTTAATATATGATTTTAAGTGAAACTACCTCAAAGTCCGATAATGTGACTCAAACCGATTAAAACCTGACGATGATAATTTTAACCCCCGACGCAAAACGAAGGGTTATAAGTTTAATGTGATGAGTATTTAAAACCAGGTGAACCAATGACCTAAAAAAACGGGATTCATAAGTTGAGGCTTTGCAGGTGGTAGAACTCTTTGTGGTTCGACTATGGAAGAACCACCGCCTATTCACCACACCTATTTCTGCCTAGTAACAGCAGTGTTATGCGCTGTTGTGTTCTGGTCTGAAGGGTGTGGTAAAGGAGACATACTTTTCCGAGGCATTATACCTTAGCCCTCAAGGGTAACAACGCATCTGTGGCAGATGTTTATGAGCGGCAGTAGTCATTTATCATCAGGTGGGCTTCATGTTCGTTTGCTACTTCCATACAATAAAAAAGAGGCACCATTTGAGGAGGACTATATGTTTAATAGTAGTATGAATGAGGTATCTATAATTTAGTATTCCTTTTTTAAAGGCCACTGATTCACATTATAATTAACTAAAAAAACTACTCATCGGTTAACTTCATTATCGCGTAAAAAACAGTTTTTTTTTTCAATGTTCAAGACTATTTGTTAATTGACTATTTGTAAATTAAACGTTCACTGCAGTCACCAACACAGCCCGCTCAATGATTACGACAAAATACCTGACTTCTAAAGGATGATGGATGGATTATGTAATTGATTATTTAACTTTTACTTTTGTAAAAAACCTTTGCAAAACAGTCTGAATCTACGGTGTAGGTCTTTTTATTACAGCATATTACGGAGGCTGGAGCAACTTCGCTCGTTAGCCAACACCCTCCACAGATTTAAAACAGACCGCAGCTCAACTTAAAGTTAACCTCTGAACGGTTAACCTCAGTATATTCCTTATACTAACTTACGTATATCAACTTTTACACACAAAATGGTTACATTTTAACCTTTTTTGGATTTGGTAGCGATGTGGCAATACACGTTACCCTTACAATTTCGTTCTTATTTTCATGTGTTCATATTTTATGAATTGTTATACACGATTAGATTCCAACTTAGTTTTTAGAAGTAGAAACGTATTTGTGGCCGGCCAGAGAAGTCTACAATCAAACTTTATGCTACTTTTGATTGATTACTCAACTTACTAACAAGTGAAACGCATGCTCATTTGTTATTTCAATTTTAAAAATGTTGCGAATTACGCTTAACTATGTTGGTACTTAAATGACAGTGACTAATTAAATTTCTTTTAGTTTATAGCATCCTAGTAGTTTGTATCATCTTAGCCAAATATCTGAAAAGAAGGACAGATGCTTCTCTTAAAAAAGATTCTGGGACAAAATAAGATGAGTAACAAATATATTCTAACGGCATTTAAGAAGAAATATACAATTTCAAAAAGTTTACTGTACCTAATCATTAAAAAAAACATAAACAATTACTGTTACTTTCGTCCCAACGCTGCCCTTTACGCGCATAGTAAAATGGCGGACCGAATAAATTACATCGTAAAAAACAGTTGAGTACACCGGTTACACTCATTCAGACTACTTTAACGACTGTTGATTAACGGCCCATAAATGGCTCTTAATTTAAAAGCCGTGAAACCCAACAGGCTATACCGAGTACCGACGTTTTGTACAAGTGCTGCCCGCGTTGAATTCGACTCGGGAAAAACTGGGAAATCCAGGTACAAAAAAAAACAGTAGGTTAAACGAAAAGCAAATTCACCATTGTGTCATATGAGAAATTTCAAGCCAATCACAACCCCATATAGCAGCATGTTACGGTGAGTTCTATGACAAGCTATGTGTGTGTGTGAATTCTACCACGGTTCAAATAGAAATTGTTTAAAACGAGAGGAATCAGTTATATAGTTAGTATATAATACTTACCATCGAACAAAATTATTATGTTTCTATTGTAATACCAACGACAACAACATATGTAGCAATCAGAATTACTGCATCAAGTAGTTCGAGTGAAGTTTTTAAAATGAATAAAGAAATATATATTACTATAAAAGTTCCGCAAATTATATTTTAATTAGATTTATACGACTTTTTTTGAAATATAACACAGTAATGCGTGAGTTTACGTGACGTGTGACCATTAGTAAAAACCTACACCGAGTGTGGCCCTCATATAAATAATGCGTTTACGGCCAATTTATGGATATAATCCATATTAGCTCCGGTAGTTTATGGCCAATATAATTTATATGTATTGAGTGAGTTATATTTATAACCCTTAGTCCACTTATACCCTGGTTTCATGGGGTTCTTATTACTTTAAGTGTAATCGTGAAAGCGAGAAAATATAAACATATAATTTTAAGCAATTTTCTTTAAACTAAGTTTTGTGCCTATATCCGTTTATACTTCATTATGCCACTAATACGCACGTGTCACATAAATCATAATGGAAAGGTATATAAGTGAAGTAAGTAAGTGAAGTATAGCCAAATACTTCACTTATTTTTGATATTTTTATATATAACGATGTTAGTTTTCATCTTTACAGAAAGTAATGATTATATTGCATTACTCAGATAATTTCGATTTGCTATTGAACCCTAAACCACCTATGTGAGAGGAATTCACCACTTCAATCCACTAGACTATCTCTGCAACTAAGAAAGAAGTAACATTAACCTGAATAGCAAAAATACGCAAACAGGTATTCTTTTTGTATATAGACGAACCCCAGCATTATATTTGTTTTCCAACTCGTTTAAAACAAAGTACTATTACAAAACACCACGTAAATAGGATTTGTGTACGTTGAATAAATTATTTTAATCGTTTGTTTTACTCGTTCTTTCCATAAATTTATGCTATAGGCGCGTATCTAAAGGGTTCCACGAATATATTTCGGAAATTTATGCGAAACAGAATAGAGAAATTAAGCATTAATTTGCTATCCTTCCCGTAAAATTTTGCATATTTATCGAACCGTGAGTTCATCGTTTGTGATCTAGGCAGGACTCGAAATTGGATTTCAAACATGCTGTTTGAAATCACATTTGCTATAATAAATATACTGTTAGTATAGGTTACAACTTGTTTATTTTTTGTTGGATTACCGCTACATCCCTTGTCTTGTCTATTACCAACATCAATATACCTATATATAAATGAATATATTTCCCTTGATCATTACATCACATGTGAACGGCTGGACCGATTTCGCTATTTTTTTTGTAGCATTTGTTACTGTCAGGAGAAGGTTCTTATAAAAGAAAAAGGTAGAAAAGTTGCGCGTAATATTAAAAAATCAACAAAACCTAACCTTATGGCGTTTGACATAACTGTCAGTTTTACCAATAAAATACTCAAATGCTAGTGAACTAATTTCCAGAGATGTTTAACTTTAAAGTCTATCAACATTTGGTGTTATTCTGTAGAAGGGACCTCCAAATGCTAATACACTGATAAATAGAACTATATATATCTTATGTTGCGTTTCGATTTAAAGCATGGGATGATGATAACATTTTTATAGTTTTTCCAAAACTGCTTATTTTAGAGAATTGAATTAAAAATAGCAACATGAAAACGGCATCGCCAGGTTACCACCTGGCGATGCTGATTTCATACCCGGTCGAAAATTGCAACTACACTGGTTCTACCGAACGCACTGGGCATCGCCGCCACACCTATTTCTAGAGTGAAGCAATTTTTGCGTTTCACTGGAAAAGTGTGATTGCCGGCTCACTCATTACGAGGCGACCATCTTAGTCCTCAGGAGTAACAACGCATCTGTGATCGACTTCAAATATAACCCCTGTTCTATATGAAATTGCTTACAGATGTCAAGAAACGGCAGTAACCACTTACAATCAGGTGAACTGCATGCTCGTTTGCTACTTCACTCGGTAAGAAATGTATATTCGTTTGCAATTTATACGATACCAACTACACTCAATCACGTTTTCCACTCACCCACACCACAATCTGCTAAAATTTTCAACAATCGCTTACCTGAAAAAGAAAGTAATCTTATTACAATCACATAAGAACTTTCGTAACATAAAAACGATTTTAAAAATCCAATTAATAAGTTTTTATAACCCTGTGTAAACGCCATTATAATACTGAGAGAAAGGGCTTCAACTATTTGAAAGTTTGTTGAAAAACTGTTCCATCTCTCCATAAAAATATTCCTCAGTGTAGCTATGAAGAGTAAACGTGGTTGTTTACGGAGTTTTAAAGAATGCTATTACTGGGGTTTACGTGCCTGCGAACAGACAGAAAAGTAAGGTTTCGCTTAGTAAACAGACGAATGTATAAAATCGATATAAAACTATCTACTACTAACTATTGAAGTAAAATTAATAAAAATAAAGCATCCGACTATATCTAATGATACGTTATAAGTCACACAATCCGGCAAGTCAAACAAACAAACATACATACATACATGTAAGTGCACACGCTCGAAAAACATTACCCTCCTTCTGACGCAGTCGGGTAAAAATAATATTCATTTTAAGAAATAGTAGACCTGTGACTCCATCGTAGACGTGGATTTCAAAAACTGTCATCATGCCTATCATAATGAAAGTTTGTTCTATTCGAGATCCACTCCCAACGGCAATAGATTGCTACTATTATTGTTGGAAAACTAAAGTTCCACGAAGAAAGATCTTAGGTGATACATGTGACAAATGTTCATACATCACACTAGCCAATGTAACGCTGACGCACGACAGCTAAATAAGTTTTTTTTTCAATAGGGACCAGCTCTACGTTAAGGTTTTATACAGTGACGTTTGTAGATTTTGTCCCGCTAAATGTAACTGTAATTAACATACTCAAATTAAAACAAAATGGGTTTAAAATACATGGTAAAAAAATAATTCAACCCATAACATAACAAGTAGTAAATATACATTCCCACACACATGCACACACACACACACTCACACATACACGCACACACGCGCACACCCACATATGCACCCAAAAATCCGATAATACATATAACAGCAACATTACAGTAATGGGAAAATTACTACAACTGGACAAGATCTCTAAGAAGACAGCGATCGTTTTTGTCGACTACGAGAACCATTAACATAGTTATTCGAGCATAAAATCGTTTATTGACCCCCACTGAGCGTGGAAAATTGTGTAAACAGTAGGTATGTAGAGTCCACAAAGAAAACACTGCCCATAAACAAGTTAGTGTGAGATGTTTTGACTACGCAAAAGGAATGTGTAACACGTAAGTATTGAAATGTATGCTAAGTTGTTTTCCGTTCAGATACTTCATATTATATACTTCATTCTTAAATTTTTGAAATATTATTATTAAAATAATATAATTTAACAAAAATATTATTAGTATAATTTAATGCAACTATCAATGTGTTAATGTAACTATTTTCAGACGATCTTAGGCAGTCAGGCCCGCGTTGATTATCTATACATGCAGGCTATTATCACTGCTTAAGATCGTCGGGCAGTCTCAACGGTAACAATCTATTTATTCCATTCCTTTGAAATAAACTATTGTTAAAAACTGGCTAACTCTTTAAATTATTTTCAGTTTTATATCATCAAATCAAATCAAATCATTTATTTGCCCAAAGTTGAGTAGTTACATAATTATTAGGTCTTTACAATGGTTTCCAATGGTCATTCAACTTTAGCCACAATGTGGCATGCAAATATAGTTGTAAAAATATTAAATTAATTATTACAAGTATTTTACACATATTATTACATACATTTCACTTAATCTAAATACCTATACATAATAAAATATAACAATAAATACAATAATCATAAATAAATGTCAGAACTTTCCGTTTACAAATTCGTTAATGTCATAACAGCGCTTAATTGACCATTGTGGTCAATTAAGCGCTGTTTCATTTTTATTTTAAATTTATCAAAAATTATTTTCTTAAATAAACATCTGAAACGCGAACCACAATGAAATATTCTATACTTACGTTCAGCTTACCATTCTATTAGATACGAATGATCTACAAACGGAAAGTAGGTAGGTACTTGCATGTAAAGCTCTCAATAAGCTCTAGGTCGCAGAAGCTTTGCAAGTCTCGTGTATTTTCTCCAGATCGTAGAAAGCTCGAAGGAAAGCTACCGGATAAATAAATACCTTAAGCCTGTTCATATTCTAGTCGAATAAATCTATATCTACTTATCACAGATAGCAAGTTCATTTGTCATTCTAAGTACCTAACCTTAAACAAACGCACCGACGAACTCGTCTTCTAACAAAGGGTGTAACTTTTACAATAAAAACGCCAGCAGTTTTAATTTCCGTCTCAAGTTTGAGCCGCTTGGCGTAATTTAAATGAAATCTGGGCAACAAGTTCCTCAAACATTAATTAGTGCAAGAGTTCCTCTCCTGGAAATGAAACATCCCACGAGCAATGTAGCCAGGAACACCTTCATGCGTGACACGCTACCATACTCTTTCACGTAGTTATCTCAAGACTCTATTCACTCTATATCCATCCGACAACAAAGTTTCGGATCCGTCCGACGGTAAATTTGACAAAGACTTTAGCCCACTGTCTCTGTAACACCGAGCATCGCAACTAATGGAAAACGACGCAGCGAGAATTGCATCTTTGACTTTGACCTCGAATACACTGTGACTGACAAGTATGAAAGACAGAATAATAGGATGAAACAATAGGAAATACAGAAATCATAGAAGGGAACGTTTATTTAGTTGAGAAAATTCAGAGTAGAATTTATCTGTGAAATAAAGTCATGCGTTCATAGTGTAGAATAATAGTGACATGCGTTCCTAATTCGTAAGCGAAATACAAAATAAACGTTAGTGCGACCAAAACTATAAATTCCGTGCATACAAAGTAAATTTAACAGATTTGATTTATTAAATTTCGGGAACGTAAAGAAATCCTTTTACTTCCCTTTATATTGTTACGCAGAATCCGTGGATGTCAAAAATGAAAAAGCACTTAGGAATTCACAAAAGGAAAACTTTAAACAAAACGGCGCTTTCTTTATGCAAACGACTCGGGTCGGCCGCGGCGAAAGTTTACAAGTTTCGAAGTCTAACATTAGCGTTGGCTTCCATGGAAGTACATTACCTACATGATTTCAAAACTTGTAGCCTCAACCGTAAACACGACATTGCTATTACAAGTTAGCTAGTTCTCCGTATACAACATACGCGATTTACTAATGGACAAGATTTGCAACGACACCCCGCTGCATTTGACTTTATCCATACTGTATTTAGTTACATAAGGTGGCTAATAAAAAAGGCATTTGGCTAGGACAACCACTATAATTCCCTTTAAGCAAAGTTACAATGTGTCGTCGATGACGACTGGAAAGGCGAATGAATAAAAAATAACCGCTACGTTAGCGAATGACAATTGACATTTCTTTTTTTTTGAACTAAGAGGCGCGCATAACGCCTGAACACATACGTATAATATTACTGAAAGATCCTCGTGTCTGTTTCTTGCAAATATAAATCTGATAATATGTTCATGGTTTATCAAAAGTTATCATAATTTAAGTAACGTTTCTAACAATGGTTTACGTACGTTAGCAGCACAGACCACGTACATTTATGAAGCATAAAATTTCCTATATATATACATATATTTTAAACACGGGTGTACCGTGGGCCAAGGCTTGCAACTTAATAATAATGGTTATTCCTGTATTTATTTTGTCCTATCGTGGCCCCGTCTTAATTTTTTTACAAGAGTTGAACGGAGTGTTGAAGGCGTTAAATCGTCAACGTCGTTTTATATACAAAATAAACCAGTTGAAATTTTGTTATTTAATAAGCTTTCATGAATCTTAAAAGCCTAAACAATATGTTCAATTGAGACCACCTTCAGATCAACTAAATGATAGTACAATATTTGCAGTCAACGTATAACTATTAAAATATTTTGTTGCATCAAAAGCATTGTTCAAATAGTCAAGATCTTAGCCCAGTAGTGGGATAATTCCAACCGGTAAATTCACCCTTTCAGTTCACGTAATAACTTGCATAGCTAATGAACACAACTTCGATTCAATGTGGCAAGTTAGCGAACTGGATCCCGCCGTGTAATTAGATTTGCCCACACTTGCACAATTATTTTATTTCCTCTTCAAATTACAATTAAAGTAACAAAATTCGTTAGCTCAAAGTAAAATAATGTTAATGATTTATTAAAAAACAACATTAATATAATTATCTGAATCCCAAAAAAAAACAGAAAATTTGCTTCCATAATATAATGTATTATTGCGTTACAAATTTTGATTGGCGTATATATTTAAAAGTGAGGTAGATATATATATATATATTTTAAATCTTTATTGAGAAAAAAAGGGGTTTTGTCACGTAGTGACTATGGCACCCCCATATAAGCTTGCTACATATTAAACTTACCCTGTAATTATTCTTAAATATAACCAGGTTAGCATTCTGGCTTCTTCAGACAATGGGGATGTCAGAATGCTATTACAAATGCCAACATTATAATTCTGATATAAAGACCTTGCCTCTCGTCTGAGTGCTTCATTGCGCACACATTCCATCAGCACGTGGAGGATATCGTCTACTGTATTGCACTCCAGGCAGTTAGGTGACTCAGTCAACCGCATCATAAATTTTAACTTGTTTGATGGAATGTGTCCGGAGCGAAGCCTCATCAATGCTATAATATCTTTTCTTCTCGCATGCTGTTTATCAAACCAGGGGTATCGAGGGGGCTGACTTTGGATAGTTTTATACCAGATACCTTTAGTGAGGGATCTCTTGTTAAAATACTCATGCCATAATTTTCTACACTTTGCTTTGGTTTCACATAATACATCACTGTAAAGAGGTAAACAATTATAATAAATGCCATCACTTACTGCTTGTCTCGCCGCACGATCAGCCTTCTCGTTACCCTTGATACCAACATGCGAGGGTATCCACTGTGTTATTACCTTTTTATTTGAAGCATCGAGCATACTGATGGAATCGAGGATGTTATAGGCAGGTAGATATTTAAAACAGCAAATATAATGTAATATTTAATATAATATTTTTTTTAAGTGGCAATAAAATTCTAACAAATATGTTTTATTCTACCCCAAAATTAGTGAACATCTGAATAATGCTGTTAATAAAGACTACAATAAAAATAAATGCAACATTGCAAATTTAAAAAATAAACATTTAAAAAGCATGAGGTGCTTAATTACAAAATAGAAATATATGAAAGTAAATCTCAAAACCACCAGAAAAACGAATTTGTGACAATAAGAATAGCGAAACAATTCGTCTTAAAATAGAACGAGCGGAAATAAGCTACGTGTCTGTTGCCATTCTAATAATTGCGTCTATTCCAATAGAAATTGTTACTGTAATAGTGTTAATAGACACAGTTAAGACTTCCGTAAATAATACTTTCTTGAAGTAGCAAAGAAGCATGCAACCCACCTGATCATAAGTCATCACTGCTGCCCATAAGCGTCTGTAACCATCGCCATATTGATCTCGGATTCTAACTGAATCCGATCATTGACGCATTACTACTCCTGAGAACTAAAATAGCCACCTCAAGTATAGGTCATCCGGCATCCACACCCTTCAACCGAAATGCAAAAAAATATGAACATGCATTCCACCTGATGGTAAGTAGCCACTGCCGCCGATGCACACATATATATATAAGACAAACGTAGTACGTAGTACGTAGCCAATGCACACATATATATAAGACAACACAAACGTACAAACGAGCATGCAGTCTACCTGATGGTAAGTGATTACTACTTCAACTTCTTCAAGCAACTTCATATAGAACAGGGGCTCTGTCTAAAGTCAATCACAGATACGTTTCTACTCCTGAGGACTAATTTTTTTTATCGATTGTGTAGTTGCTGTTGGCCCTACTGGCCTTTACAGCTTCACCGGGTTTTATGGCGAGTCTAACGCTCTAGCCGGGACAGAGGAGACTGGCCTGGCTTTGGTCCCCGTTGCCGGGTTCCTTGACCTTCCGCCTTCGTTAGAGGGAAGGACGGTTGCGGGCCCAGCTATTGCCGGAGTCCTGGCCTTTCGCCTCTGGTTTAAATAGGGATTGCGGCTGACCCAAAGGCACCTCCTGTGAGGTACAGACCTCGGCTTAGATCAGGTAAGCTGATATGCATATCTACGAATTTCTTATCGAACGATGACTCCCTGTGACTCACGGCGAGAAGGGACGCGCAGGTCACGATCGTACGCGTCGAGAGCCGGAGTGAGAATTTGAAAGTGGAGTGAGAGCCATCCTGGCTCTCACTCCACTTTCAAACACCCTTTCAACGAAGCGCAAGAACTGTTACGCCAGAAATAGGTGTGGCGGTGGAACTTCCCCAATCGAACTACACTGGATCTACCACCTGGTACATATTCAACCCCAGATAGGTTTAGAGACCTACATGAGGTTGCTCACAAATGCATTTCTACCCCTGAGAACTAAGTTGGAAGGCTTCGTGAAATTATATTCTTACCACACACTATAAACCACAACACGATAGTGCTTAACACTTGTTATAAGATCAAAACACGTATGACGATGCCTACGGAGTTACATTACGAATCGTTCTACCACGTTTATCATATTTCATACATTAAACAAATTGTAAATTTTCATCGTTCCAAATGCAAAAAGGTATCGGAACTTTTTCTACCTGAGGTCATCCAAAGACGCATGAACAACTTTTGAAGACTAAGTTGAAATACCCTGTATATAAGCCAACTTTCAGTTTACAAAGAAATCGTAAAGTTAAAAGGAAACAAAGAATGGTTAATTTGAAGTTCGTACACGAGTTGGTGAACTCATCAAACAATCTTCTTGATTCCGGTCGTATACAAACGTGTGAACCGAACCAAGCTTTGATTGTTCCACGTTTGTTTGTTCTATACATATACTAGTATTCGTCAAGGGAAATAATTAATTGGATATATGCAAATTGATTCCGAAATTAGTAATTACATCTAATACCGGGTATTTAAATTAGACGATTCGCTACATTAGTTCCCAAATAGATTTCAGAGCAGGTGTCAATATTTAAGCGTCTAACATAGCTTTAAATTCAATCAAGAGTAACATAATGTGTGTAGTGAAGTAGAAGAAAAACATATAGATGTAAAATGTACCGCAATGTGATTAACACAATTTTTGTTTCATATAATGCAGTAAAACATTTTATTTATCCCAAAATAAATCATAAAATATCAATATAAACATACAATAATCATATTTAAATTAAAATATATTCAAAGTGGTGAAGGAACTTTATGAATTGTGAATAATAATACAAAACCACCCAGATCTGGAAATTAGTTACCATTACGCGCTACAATTACACATAAATCTTCTAGATTCACTATGCGTCTTTAAAGACTCGTATATTCCTTTAGAGAGCTCGCTTCCTTTATCCCGCCCATAAATTGTCTACTATCTATATAACTATACATATTGTACACAAAAGTCGTAGGCTTGCTGAGATCTGAAGTCCACCGTTTTTCTTCTCTGTATGTTCCGTTAAACCCCCATTCACTCCGTACTTTATTCGGCGCGAGGGTAAATAGCATAAAATGGAAGGGTAGGGTGGAGTAAGTCAATAGAAAAAGAGAATCAACGTTCAGTGATTCATTCTTAAAAGCGAACTGAAATATAAAAGCGCTTACTCTCCTTGCCGAAAATAATTAGCTACGCTACGGCCCGTACACCCAAATTAGGTGTGCATTGAGATTCCAAATGTAATTATGTCTGGCGTGAATCTTTATTTCACGTTATTCGTTATGTCGACTTCCAATTTTTTTATTTGGCAACAATGTAATAGTAGTGGTAATTTTCAAAGCTTAAATTGATCATGATGATGAACATGATGCACGATGATATAGAATTCATATTGTATAACTTTTGAAATATCAAATTTAATAACATATTAACTTTGTATTGTATTTGGAAGACTCTAAATTTTGTATGTCTACTTTTGTGAGATAATTTTACGTAAATTTAGACAATGGTACAGTTTTAGGTAAACAACGCCTTAATTTATTCAACAATAATCGCAGAATTCACGCAAATAAATCCAAGAATGAAAGCATCTTGTTTAAATTTTAATACAATAATATTGTATCAAAATTAAATGTACGCATAATTACTTTTTATATTAAATGCATTTAAACAGGTTGATATTTTTGTATTCTGATTCACTTATGTAAAACAAAAATGAATTCATTAATTAATCAAATCAAATTAAAAATTAAATTAAATTAGTATGAATTAAATAATGAAAGTTTATTGCAATTTACTTTCTGTTTCTGCTTAGAATTGGTCACTATATTTCAAAACTCAATTATAAAAATTGAACACAGAAAACTCTTCAATTCGAAGTGTCAAATTTGATTGTACAAATATCCCCGTAACAGTTAATTCATATTTCGACGAGCCAAAGTTCAATCAATTTTAATTGTTATGTTATGTTTATACTATTTATAACGATCACAACATACATACATTTTCAGGTGTTAGAACCAGTGTAGTTCGACCAAAAGGTACCACCGCCACACGTATTTCTAGCGTTCTTGCATTTCGGTGGGTGTGGTAGCAGGCTCACTTATATTTTAATCCTCGGGAGTAACAACCCCTGTTCTATATAAAAAGCCTTACAGCCTGTCCATGGTAGCAGTAACTACTTACCATCAGGTGGCAGTTTGCTAATTCATCCGATAAAAAAAAGATAAAAAATACGCCTTTGTGAAATGACAGCGTGTGTTAAAAGACCTTGATAAAAAGTGTAGACATACGAATATTTCATCGAAAGTAATTGAATTTTACGAATGAAATATCGCCCACATATCAAATCAGCCTTTGATTTTACCCTATTCGAGTTGAGAGCAATCAACTCTATACGAGTCAAAATGGAATACCTATTCATGAAAACTATCATGCATTAATAGACGTACTTTTAAAATTTAATAATCAAATCGTATTAAAACAAATATCTTTATCTATACCTAAACTAATATATAAAAATGAGATGGTGTGTCTGTCCGACATGACACAGTGTTACTCAATCACGCAAGAACCACTGGTCCAATTTACATGAAATTTTGCATGGATGTAGCTTATTTAAGTGGCAGTGGCTTTTAATTTCGCTATTCAAAGATAGCTACTTTTTTAGTGACGTTACTAAACCCTTTGGGTTCAAATTTTGATATTACCTCTTGATAATAGCAATCTCTTGATGGCATATACGAGATTTATATTGAATTTTCTATTCGAAAGGTCCTTATCACTGTGTGTTGTTGTATGTACCTCCAACGGTTAGCGAGTAAAATCTATATTTTTTGTCACATAGCAAAGCAAAAATATTTCAACTATAGTATGTATGCGGAGCTTGTATATATCCGATGTTACTGATTTAGAATACTAGTGGCTCCATCTCTTGATGAGTGGCGAAAAGTCGTATATATTTTTTCATACACAAAATCATAACTAATTAAAGCCTAGAAAAGAATATATTAACATAAATTCCAGAGAAGTACAGGTGTAACATCAAACATGAGATTGTAATTTGTAATCCACATGGGTACCTATTACTTATGAAAAAGTTTACTCATGCGGATTAACACGCAATTAAGTAATAATGTATCACTTATGAGTAAAACTACTCTGTTCTCGTAACAGAGCAGTTTTACTCATGAGTGATACATAACAGTGTAATAAAGGTCTTACAGAAAATTACTTTACAGTTCTTCATTTTGAATATATTATATATTTGTATAAATGTTTAGCGTAGATGCGTAGTAATACAATCTAGCTTATTCTTAAATGTTTCTTCAAAGAACACAGTAATAAGCTTTAACAAAATTATCAAATTTGTTCATAATATTAAACCTACTGCAGTCTGTTCAATGTCAAACATTGATATACGAATCACACTGCCTTCTTTCTGTTCAGGTAGCTTATAGTTCTCAAAAAAAGGTTCTTCAGCTATATCTTTTATATGTTACATTTTTTGACACTCCCATTTATTAGAATCGGTGTGCTATTAACGTCACAGTACCAACATATAATTATGCGATGAAACTGAACCAATCGATCGTCTGTCTCCAACATGTCATAGCAAAGTTATCCAGTTATCTACTAGTCGTAGTTTGATCGTATACTATCGAATCTACGTGCGTTTACAATTCAGCAGAGAACTGTAATGTCGCATTATTCCTTATCCAAGCTTAAGAGGGAAACTTCGATGTAATAAAGATCCTGAACCGAATTGCCCTTCACATCTCTGTTGTCTGTGTGTTATCACAGTGTTAGTTCAGCTCCCAAGAGATCTTGTATTTACAGTCGTTGTGTTATTCATGAACGCCCACTGAATAAAGATGAGCGATCCGACAACTTACAAAACCATTATCAACAATAAACTCTTTAAATTACATAAAAGCATCATGTTAGAACTAAGCTAAGTTAAGGATCTTATTAGATAGCTTCAACTTTTCGTTTATAAGCCCCGTTATTTGAGTAAGCGTCGTATCGTAACTCATAAACTAATTTAACTTTGAGTAGACGAAATTAAGTTATTAATATCCAGTGAGAATTATTTAAGTGTTAAATTGTTTGTTCTTCAAGAAAAATACAAAGAGATTTTCTTATTAAATGCCGCCGTCAGAATTTAGGTCATTCCAGACTACATTCACCCTTAAGCTTACAGATTTTTTTAATCTGATCACGAAATGAGACAAACACACATACACACTTAATTATTTTGTAAGCTTAAACTTACTGTCTCTCTATATATGTATTATTCTATCTGGTTACAATAATTTTATTCCTTATTAATTAAATCCAAGCACAACTTGTGCTTTTAAGACAGGAATTGCGTAATATTGTCTCTTCGAACGGTTCCTCAGTGCTAAGGATCGTGACTTCTTTTCTGAATAGTCAGTATTGTCTCACTTCAATTACAGTGTTTAAATTACAAAGTTCCATTATTTAAATCAACTTAACTCAAGAACAGTCGGACAAATTTTCAAAATCTTTTTGCTATTGTTTCCGCACCGATTAGTAATAAAAAAACACTTTCTACACTCATAGCCCCACAGTAGGATTTTCTCCTGTGTCGTGGATGCCATGGACACACAAACACCCAGACCCAGAACAGAAATCTAAACTCATCATTTAGATGTCTGTCTGGCTGGGGATCGAACCCGGGACCCACTGCGTGTCAGACCGGTATGTTGACCGCTGCACCACGTGGGTCGTCAGTTATATATAAAGTTGCTTACCCCTGTTCTATATGGACTACATGCTCGTTTGCTACTTCAATGTAATAAAAAAAAAGAAAATTGAATTTTTGTATATAAACATTCTATTATTTTTGTATTTAATTGTATATATACTAAAAGTAGTAGATACTTCCTATTTGGTTTACTACCTGTTTGTGAAGAATATGTCAAATTGGATAAATATTATTTCAGAAATTAATTATTATGAACAAAATACAAGAAATTTCCCAAATAAACTTCTGATTTTAAATTGGCAATTATTTTAAAACTACGCCCAGATTCTTCATTTATCTGTTTATATTTCGTAGTATTCGAAACTAGTAAGAAATGTAACTCATTGACTATTGTTAACAGTTTCAGAGTATAATCGTCTTCATCGAAGTAACTGGAGCGTAAAAAACGAATTTTGTATTTCAGATCTGAGCTGAATTTCAGACTTAAAAATGTTATAGTCTAAGAATTTAGTCCTATCAAAAGTTTTAAAGTACGACGGTTCTTTAATCTTAATCTTCTATTTTATTGCAGTGAAATGTGAGATTCTTGAAAAGTTTTTACTTATTCAAATCTTTTCATAAGAAATCTGATAGAGTTTATGTTGCTTGTAATTAGAAGTTGTAATAAAATTTGATACTATCATTTCATAATTTTTCTAAGATACTTGAATAAATGTTTCTCGTGGGTATCTTACGCCGGCTCACTTTTTTGTGAGGCGACATTATTGGTCCTTGGGAGTAGCAACGCCTCTACGATTGACTTCAGATAAAACCCCAGTTCTATTTAAGGTTGCTTACGGATGTCCTCGCTACGGTGGTGACTAGTTACCGTCAGATGAACTATATGCTCCTTTGCTACTTTAATTTGATATAAAAAGGTATGAATGATTACATTATACTTTGTTGTATGTCGTTTTATAACACTTATATTTATGTAATGCATATAACAGATCAATGAAGAAAATGTTGAATTAGGATCAAATTAAAACAGGTCCTAATGCCCGTACTCATATTCATATTTTTGGATTCTTATTCATAATATTAGGAAACATACCAAGATAGTACAATAAAGTAGTCAATCTTCTGCGGACCTTAAAATATAGTCAGTTTTAAGAAAGGAATAAGTATATTAAATGT
>MOOZ01000153.1:368616-379126 GCA_002930495.1 Cecropterus lyciades
GGTGTTTGTGTGTTCGTCTTTGTGTGTCCATGGCACCCACGACACAGGAGAAAATCCTACTGTGGGGCTATGAGTGTAGAAAGTGTTTTTTTTTTGTTTTTTTTAATTTTAATAAAACTTCTCAGTATATTTCAGTGGAAGTTAAAACGCTCAATAGTGTATCGTTGTTTTATCAATGCATATTAAGTTAGGAATATTTTAATATGAATATTTTTTTGAGCTATAACGTTTAAGAAAAACTTATCAACCAGCAACAATATTTACATTCCATATTCTACTATATGACCGCGAACATATTGCGAACTTTAAATGCTACACTTCGTCAAGGGTTGGTGTTGGAGGATGCGCTAACAATATGTCAATATTGTGAATCTCGCAAAAAATAAACTCGCCGCGCTTTACGTGTGCATACGGATTATTTCAGATTTTCACACGATATGCCCACGTTTATTTACTACAGAACCTTTTATTTACTCCAAATGTGATTTTCTTTTCAGTTTTTTATTTACTTTATGCTGTGGCGAAATAATTACCGGCAATCTTACTTTATAATATAAATGCGAAAGTTTACGAGGATGTGTCTTTATTACTCTTTCACGTAACTACTAGTAAGATTTTGCTTAAATTTGGCCAACAGGTTTATGGCTGGCTGAGCCGCGGGAATAAGTTACTAGATTACAACTATAAATGGTATTCAGAATCTTATTAGAATGTTCACTCTTAATAATGAAAGCATGATCCCTCCGCGGTCGTATTATGGGGTTAAGTATTATTTGTTGTACCATCTATTTTACTGCTCTTGTGTTTTATAAAGTATTTAGTAAGGTTAATAGTAATATTTGGAAATAATTTGAAGGAAATAGAATATATACTGAGATATTATTCTGTTGACTGCTAGTTTGAACATATAGTTATAAGTTATAAGCTATAGTTAGAAGCTTGCCGATTATAACGAAACTTTCTGAAATGGTTATTCTTCTCCCGATATTAAGGGTTTATAAATAGATTAAAAACTACCGTGCATGCAGATGCACTGTCTCAGTATAACCTCATCCTACACAGGAAGAAAATTAAATGAAATTCTAAGCATAAAAATAGGAGAGACATCGTAACATTTTTCCTAGTCGTCGCAAACAAGACGAAAACGAAACGCCTTTTTCCTTATTTGACTGCTGTTACTTAAGTCACCCTTTTAGGGTCTCAATTACTGCAATGCGACGGGGCAAATGTTCTGCATTGTCATCAGCGGTAATAAATAAATTGGGAGATTTACTCCAAACTGAGTTGAACTGCAAGTCACTTCGATGAAATATCTCGTATAAAATTCCTGTCATTATATGTGATGTCATTCAAATCAATGAAATTACACGAGAAGACATATTATGGGATTTTTGTTTCATTCTTTCAGAAGATCTTCGTTGTGATCTGGATAATGAATAACTAACGATTTAAAGCCACATGTACTAGATACTTTAAACTACTTCTTCGTATTACGTTATCTTTCAGCGCACTTCGTATCACATTCGTATTTACAAAACAAATTACGACAAATGACAAACAAACAAATTCAACAATGCTTGCTCAATACCGGTTTAAATAACATGAACTATGAACATAAACATTTTATATAACACTATAATCTTATAGTACAAGATGTTTTTAGTAACATTATCGACAGCGCTGGACGTATTTTTTATTTTACACACACCAACAGTAACACATACGTAACACTTATAGAAACTTATTATCTAAGTGTCTATGGATAGGTCTTTAAAAATGACATTAAGGTTCCTAAAACCACTTTTCGTCAAAATCAATTGGTTGAAAGATAGACGCTTCCAAAGTAGATTAGGAGTAGGAGTGTCTCCCCCCTCTAACTTTTAAAATAAAAGAGTGAGAAAACTAATATATATATATATATATATTGCAAATTTCAATGGAAACTTTCAATGAAAATTGGTTTGAGCGAGTTATTATTATTAGCTTTTAAAAAATAATACATTTTCCAAAAACGCAAATACAACTTTGTCGTTCATATAAACGCTATGAAAAACCAAGTTATTTTATTTTCTGATAAAAAATAATAGTAACGGGCAACTCGGGCAAGTGTTTCATGGGCAAGTCCGACTTGGCACTTGGCTACTTTTTAAGATATAGCTTTTCAACCGAATAACATAACTTTGTAATTCATACAAACACTATAAAAAATAAGCTTATGTTGGTAGTTGGAATACTGTGTTGTATGTTTCAATAAATAATAAAATATTTTGTTTTATCTGCTACCATTTAATGATAATACTACGGAACCCTTCCCCAGCGGAGTCCGACTCGCACTTGGCCGGAATAATTTTTTTCTTTGCTTACTACTTACGCCTCGTACTTTATCAAGTTTAAAAGTGTTTTCCTTATTATCTTTATAGGCAGTTTGGCGTAAGTTTTTTTTTTTAGAAAAACATCTTCCCGGACCGGTGTTATCTGTACGAAATAAATCATTTTATGGTTAGCTCCCGATCTTGATAAGTAAGTTAGTACCGGAGGTAAATGTCAAGTTTTATTTCTTTTTACATTTCGGTGCCACTTTTGGCAAATCGTGCTTAGTGTCAGAGATTTTGTAGTCTATGAAGCCCTTTGGAATTAAAACGTATTTTTACGCGTTTTTATACTTCTTGTATTTACGATAAAAAAGTATTTTTCCTTACTCTTAGTAAGGAAAAGGTAAATTAATTGTGGAAATATACTGCAGTTTCCTTACATACATCTACTAGAAAGAAATTGTATTTGGAATAAACAGCAAGTATCCCTATACAGTATTTTTGTTATTTTTTTGCTAGTGATATGTGTATGTATATAAATTTAATAACGTGATATATAACGTTTTGTATTCGTGTAAATCTAAGAACAGATGCCAGTATAAACAAAGCTGAAAAAGAACTTACGTAAATCCCGAATAAAAGTCAGACGATGCTTATCTGGCTAATTGTACTGTATTGGCCGATCCATTGGCAAATACTCTTATTTATTACACGCCCGTAAGAAATCTAGACATAAGGTTAGATTTCTTAGCAAAATATGGTGTCTATACTCACAAAAAGAACTCTATTTTTTCACAAATCTTTTTCTTTGACTGTTTATTATTTGTATATTGTTCCTTACTTTGTTATTTTTAGTATTATTTTTATTTACCGGTGGCAGGAACAGTTCTCTCCTTAGAACACCATTTCGCTAATGTGAATTGCTAAATATCGAATAAAAAAATCTCCGGCAATTTATAGGATTTCGATTACTCTCCCTGGGGAGGATATTAAGGATAATATTACAAAGATCTGCTAATGAGTTTGAGAACCTTTTTTGTCATCCTCATTAACTCTACTGTCCCACTGATGAGCAACGATGTCGTATTATGAGGAATTTATTTAGTCCACTTTATACATCTTTAGAAACTAGATTGAAGTTTGAAAAGTGATGAAACCAGTACCGTTCTACTAGGGAGGTACTATCGTCTATTTTTTCAAGAGGTGCTTCAGCTATTTCTAACACGAATCAGTTATGCATTTCATTCAGTGGATGCCGGCTGACTTATATACGAGGCGAACATCTTAGTCCTCAAGAGGGACAACGTATCTGTTATTGGCTTGGAGAACTTTTGTTCCATGTGGAGTTGGTTACGTTGTCCATGGTTAGTGACTAATTACTATCCGATAAACAGCATGCTCGTTTGCTAATTAAATTTGAGAGAAAAAAACTAGCTACTACTGCTTAACTAGTTTTAATAATTTAAATCAATGCCAGCTTACATAAATACGACGTGAACATCTTAGTCATTCCTTTGTAAGGATTTTTACAAAATATTTTATACTTTCAATATAAAAAAAAAACGTTTTTTTTTTGTTAGTTATATATGTGCGAAACGCCCAAACACGAAAGATACCCGACTAAAGCTGCTTTCGCATCATTTAACGTCAAACGCATACGAGACAGAGCTCTTTGGTATTCATAGACGTCGCGTGCCAACTAACATGTTTGACGTATAGTACTCGCGTACACTGGAATGCATTTAGGATATGATTTTCACAAAAATCGCTGGATTCGATATACTTATACTAAAATACTTGTTTTCTTAGACAAAGCGTGTGGAAGGAACTTTACGGATATAAACAATAATATTAACACTTATCATAAGTTGTACCATATTGTGTCGATTTTGAAGAGCATTTCCTCTTTATGACGAAAATGAGGGACTAAATCCAGGAGATGAACAGCGTCAGCAGCAACTAAGGTCACCAACAAGTACGCCAGGGTCGGTTTCCCATCCCCCCTTAAGGCAAGGCCTAAATCCAACAAATTGACCTCAAAAGATTTAGATTAGAAGGAGCCAAAACTTTAAGTTAAAGCATATTTATGACCAAATTTAAATGAAACTCCAATACAACTAAGTAATTTTCATAAAAAAAAATGGAAAATACCGAAAGGAAAAGCGACAAAAATAGTTTCAAACGAGTTTCTCGTAAGAATTACATTATGTAAGAAAAGAGACATATAAATAACATGGGAAAAGAAAGTCTTGATGATCTTAAGGTACTATTAGGGTGCCTAAATAAGGAAATGCTTAAAGAACTGTTTGCGATGAATCGCTTATGGGAATATGCATAGGAAATTACGTAAGTACCATATGTCATTAAATACTAGTTTATATGTAGATACAAAATAGTAATGAATACCATATGTAACATGAGTCCTCAGGAGTAGGTATGCATCAGTAACCAACCTCTAAGTAAAGTAAGTAAGAGATAACCAAGTAAGAGATCTTAATTGGAATTAATTATAGATGTCCTTGGGCGACTTATCATCAAATTGACTGCATAACCGTTAGCTTCTTAATCTTTATATTATAAATAAAGTGTAATAGAATCTGTAACCTGCTTATTAGAATTTTAAAATATGCTAACACACCTATACAAAGGTACTGTTTTTTATATAACTGTAATGGAGTTATGTATATACAGTATAAATTAAAGACATATAAAAAAATTAAACAAAAAAATAGACACCGATTTCTATGGCACAAAAAAGCAAAAAAATATTTAAATATATGTTGGTTTCTTTCATACACAGTACATAATACATAGGCCCGAAGTCGGCGCTAAACATATTTTGATAGATTACAACGACGAATCTATGTTCTACAAGTATAAAATATGAGCGCACCAAATGGCCAACTTCTATAGTCTAGGTTCGAAGTACCCCTGCATCATCGGGGTTGAAGAGTTGAAGGTCCAATTTGACGTCTCATGTCTCTGCTTAGCAATCTTATTATATATCCACAAGCACCAAATAGCCAACATTATGGTTTAGGCCTGCAGTACCTCTGTATCATCAGGATTGAGGAGTTGAAGGTCAATTTTTTCATCGTAGTCTCTGCTTATCAATTTCATTATATATACGCAAGCACCAAATGGCTAACTCTTATGGCTTAGGCATACAGTACCCTGCATCATCAGGATTGAGGAGTTGAAGGTCAAAACTTTCATGTCCCACCTTTGCTTGGTAATTTTATTACATATCCGTAAGCACCAAATGGCCAGCTACTCTAGTAATTGAGACCGTCTTATTAACAGTCGAAAAAAACTAAATAAAATGTGCGTAAAAGAGGTGAATTTAAACAGTAATAAATTTCTGGTTATTAAAATAATTTTGTAAGATATTAAGCTATTCAAGTAGATAATTCTACATCTTATTAACTGAATCAGAATGGTCGAAGTTCTAGTCAAAATTAGAACCTAATCAATCCGTCTACAAAGATCTGCATAGTTTCGCATCAGATATGGGAACATAGAGCTAATACTCCTAATAACTCCATATCGCAGTATAACGTACTTACTATAATGACGTCTTATTATCATATAATTATATGATATTAATTGATATTAATAACACATCAATATTGTAAGTACAATTAAAAGTGGACTACTTGCAGTAGGAATACAACGGAACCTATCTAAGTTCACTGCAGTCCTAATGTATTGTTGTTCTAACAAAATAATATGGCATTCATATTCAAGAAGGTTTTGTATTTGTAAAACTGATGTCAATTCAACAATATTTACAAACATTGTATTTGTTCTCACAGGTGTTAAGTCTTCGAATCCCTACTCGACAAAGACTAGCGAAGACGCGCTTCTTACATTGAGACAGCATTGCGTAGATTATGAATATCCACTGAAAGCTCGAAGATTCATGCGTGGAGATAATGTATAAAGTTTGAAAATTACTTCAGTTTCCCATCCGTCCTTAGACCATCGAGAGGATTACCGACGCGTAAGCTTTATCGTGCAACTGTAACGACCTACATTGAGATCGTCAACTGAAACTTATACCGTGAATTTACTACTGACGCTAACTGAATGAAGTTTATCGATCAACTTTAAAAGATTGTTATCAACCCGTCCACCCATTACTGCTGGGCACTGATCTTCCTTCAGAGTGAGAAAGGTCAAAATCCACAAGGCTGACCAAGTGCGAATTGTTAGACTTCACACATAAATAAAAACTTATTTAGAGAACTCTCACATGTGTGAAGTAATAATTAATTTCTAATACGCACATTATGTTTTTCAAAATCATAGGCATGTGGAATTCAAACCTTGAACCTCCCGATTGAGAGGGCGAGTTTCATTTATTAGGCTATCACTGTAAAACATTACACTGAAATACAGTAGCGCATACCGTATATATTGTAACATTGTAAGTAATTGGATAAGTTTATGTCAGTAGCACAATAGCCTCGGAGACGTTACGTTATCGCATATATTCGCAATAATTTCGCACGTCTCCACCTCAGGCGGGCTGTAGGAGCGACACTTTTACCGTAAGTATTCACAAGAAGGTAAAGTCGGAAGGAAAGGACAACATGAATGCTTTTAACCTACTTTGCGATTTACGTCGTTTTCGCCAACATGGAACATATTTTAACAACATACTGCGTGGCTTACACACATATTTTTTATCAAACTGAAGTAGCAACCGAGCATGCATTCCACCTGATGGGAAGTGGTAACTGCCGCCTATGCACATCTCTAAGCAACTTCATATTGATCAGGGATTCTATGTGAAGTCGATCACAGATGCGTTTCTACTCCCGAGGCTTAAGATGGTCGCCTCATATGTAAGCCAGCAACGATATCCTTCCACCGAAATGCAAGGTGGTTACATTGGTTCTACCACCAGTCTTACCAGGTGTTAGATAGATAGATAACTACACTGGTAGTTTGACTAGAGAGGTACCACCGCAACACCTATTCTAGCATGAAGTCGTTCTTGTATTTCGATAGAAAGGTGTTGTTTCCGGCTCAGTTACATGTGAGGTGATCTATAAAATCGACTTCAGATAGAACCCTCTTTCTTACCATCAGTTCGACTGCATGCTCGTTAAATATTCGAAATAATATAGTAACCATAATAAAAATATTGCATTCCCTTTATCGGTATTTCCATTTTATGTCTTCTATTAGATACCTACTATAAGCCTTATAAGAAATAGTCATTTTATATGCAAAGGATCATGATATCACCATTATCATTTTTGTACTTTCTTCTAGACGTTATCGCTTAGATAACTCGAATGTTCCACACAAAAGCACCCGTGTTACCCATATTAACGAAAATATTGGCGTTCCGAAAAGATTTTGGGAAGCGGAAAGTCATTTAGATAAGTGGAAAAAAACTGGCGCTTCTATTCACGTTATATCTGCGTTACCGGAATAGAGCCGCGGAGTATTCACGCACCTGAGATAAGTTAATATCACAGAATTACACGAGGCCTCTGCGTTAGCTTTGTACAACCTTCCGCCTTCGACTTCGTTCATGCTTTATTTGTGAGTTCAATGTCGTAATACGGCCAATTAAATTAAATGAACTGCAAAAATCACCATGAAAAAACACTTAGATATGCCAAATTTATAAGTGATCTTGTTAACGGTATTGAAATTTATAGTTATTTATTCAAAGTTTAAGTATGTCAATATTCATTTTAATAGATATAAGGATATATGTACATAGACAACGGATTTTGGTAAAACATTTAGACGGCATTTTAATTAATAAAAAGTTATTAAAATACTTTACGCAGTAATACGGCAGCCATGTATAAAATGAGTAATAACTCCCAAAACGTGCATCAAATAAAGCTAAAGCGTAACAAAATATAAATCCAACAAATCTGTAAAAGTAATAGATCGAATAGTAAAGTCCGTAAAAGTAACAGATTTGTAAAATATGATTCCACTTAAGATCTTTCAAATCGGACCAGTAGTTCCTGAGATTAGCCCGTTCAAACAAACAAACAAACTCTTCAGCTTTATAATATTAGTATAGATTCTTACGTATTACTTACATATTTCAGAAAGGTTCAGTGGTTGATTCTCATCCTACTCTTCATATGTATACAAAATATGATACTAATTTTTCAAAGTCGTCTCTAAATTTACAAAGGACACATATCCTAGGTAAAGCAAAAAAAAAATGTTAATAAAAACAAATACCGCACTTGAAAATAGTTCGCTAGCCCTATGATTACCATACGTGGGGGACTTTTGCGATATTTTGATTACTTTTTTCTGTATGTTATAATTACTGTTCATATATTTTTTATATTTCCTTGAATATGAGTTTGATACGTCGCTCGGTTAACCTAACACGATATATAATTCTCTATTCATCCGCCGACGTAACTATGTTACATACCCAAAGTAGTACTTTCTTTGAACACCTGAGATAACTCAATACCGTTGATCATAAGCGATCGTCCCTTTTCCTTTATATTAAGGATGTTTTGGGTTTGATCGGATCTAAATATAGATACGGACATATAAAATTTATATTGTACTGGTTTCAGATACGATTATGAATAATTATTTTAGATTATCTGATAATTTCGGGTAAGTTCAGATAGGTTAGGTGAGATTTTAAAATGGATTGGTAAAGTAAAGCAAATAAAAAAATTAGACTTGATTAATCAATCAATGGTTTAGATTATAAGTAGTAATCAAAATCGCGACTGGACGAAACTCCCTCTTAACTCGTGTTAACTACACGTATCTAAAATTATTCGAATCTTTTTATCGGATCCAGTTAGGATTTCGGATGCATTTTTAATTTGGATATCCGAAAGCTTCGTTTACGATATCCGATCGTTTCGGTTACCATCACGTAGCTCCATAACATCCCTGCTTTATATCCCCATAATTGTTGTAATAAGACCCTTCTATTCGATGAAGTGTAAAGGGCGGTAATTTATTGAGTAACTTCGCCCACTCGATTGTACAGACAACACTATTACAAATGATAATGCCAGTTTAATTACTTTCGAGCCCGAAAATAATTTCATTAGTCGTTGGCAGTTGAATTGTGATTGTGTTAAATTAGTAGGTCACGATTAAAGACCTTAACTGCCTTTTGGACGCTTACCTGAAAGAGAGAAATGGATTATTAGTACAGTTTGAGAACATTAAATTAACACTAAATTAAAATTATTATTTTCATTTTGTGAAAACCCTTAAATTTACTCCTGAAGCAGGTGTACTTGGTACATGGTGATGTAAGATGGAAATAGTAGGTATTTTATAATAGCGCTGATGTGTTCTGTTTTGACCCGTGTAGTAGTGTAGTAGTAGGGCAATAATTTTGTTATCTATACTAATATTATAAAGCTGAAGAATTTGTTTGTTTGAACGCGCTAATCTCAGGAACTACTTGTCCGATTTGAAAAATTCTTTCGGTGTTAGATAGCCCATTTATCGAGGAAGGCTATAGGCTACATTTCATCACGCTAAGACCAACAGGAGCGGAGCAGCAATGAAGAATGTTTCAAAATCGGGGTTTTTTTTCTAATGAGAGCTTCCGCTGCATCCGCTGCGTAAACGGTTAAAGTTTCGTAAAATTTATATATGACAGAATTGATTCCCTTTAAAAGTTCTAAAAAAAAGTCAGTCAGCGACAGCATATGTCTATCTTTTCAGGTAAACTCACTGTACCCTTTTATATGCTAACCAAATTTCTTCCAAAAGATTGCATTATTTGCGAAGTTTTTTTTATAAATAAGAATAAATATTATTATTTATTCTTATCCAAATAAATACATAAATTAATTTTCTTTGTAGTAACTAATACGCGGGTGAAACCGTGGGGCGCAGCTAGTAAAATGGATGTAATAAATGAGGATACAGTCCACCTTTATAGTGCTTAATATTTTTGTTATTAGACAGAAAAAGTGTAGGTTCCAAATTTCAACACATACGCGGCGTATTCCTCGGAGGTAGGGTTACCATCCGTCCGGGTTTTCCCGGATTTGTCCTAGTTTAGAAGGCGTCCGGCGAGCGTTCGGTCGGTGTTTTTATTTGTAGTCCGGTATGCAAGAAGACTGCTAGTAGTTCATTGATACCATATTTTTTTTAGTTTAAAATTTTATGAAAATAAAAGTTGATTTTTTACCATAATTATAACCACATTTTATGCT
>MOOZ01000153.1:390506-405851 GCA_002930495.1 Cecropterus lyciades
TAGTATAGATACCATAAACCCATTATTGTCCCACTGCTGGGCACGGGTCTTCTCTCAGAATGAGAGAGTTTCAGGCCATAGTCCACCGCGCTGGCCAAGTGCGAATTGGTAGACTTCACACAACTTTGAGAACTTTTTACCGAACTCTCAGGTGTGTAGGTTTCCTCACGATGTTTTCCTTCACCGTAAAGCAGTAATAATTAACTTCTAATACGCACATAATTTTAGAAAAATCAGTGGTGCGTGCCTGGGATTCGAACCTCGGACCCTCGATTGAGAGGCCGAGTTTCAACCATTCGGTTATCACTGCTCAATATTAGTATAGATAATGCTACGAAACCCTTCGCGAGTCCGACTCGCATTTTTTAAGCCCTAAGATTGTTTCTCCATATACCCTTACATATGTAACACAAACAGCGGCCTTCCCTAATTCCGATTCTAAAATTTAATTCGAGCAACGGCTCATTACTAAAATAATAAACAAAATATGTACCTAAATAACAAATCACTTACCCGTAAGAAACCATATTTTAACACGTCATGTAATTACTACGTTATTAGAAGTTTAATCTAAGTATATTTAATGAAAATGCCTGACCTAAATTGAAACAAAATTAATTATAAATGGCGATTAACTAAAAAATTAGATTTATTTTACTTGTACCTACGTCAAAAATTAATATTAACTTTTCCGTCGCACATTTTTTCACAGAAAGGAACAGAGGGTCAAGGGCCTCTTCAAATTTAATTAACATTGTAAAGATGGTATTAATACAATGTAAGTCGCTTAAACAATATCCTTAATATGATCTGATTACATAAGCAAAGTGATAGTAAGAATATTCTGCTACTTATAAATGATGTGATATTATAAGCATATAAGCAGCACTATAAGCAAAGAGCAGTCATGATTTTTTTTTCGGAAATTCCATTAATGTACGAACCAATTGTTTTATAGAATATTTGCTTCCCCTAAATCTTTTTTATAGGCTGATCAATATTTTCAGTTCTTCGTCTAAAATCATAGTCCCCCTACAAATTATTTTATGATCCATTACTAAACATTGCTCTCCCTCCACTGCTGGAAGAAACCTGGATCATTATCCAGTACAGCAGCTTCATTTGCATAGCGGATAATAAAGGAAGTTACAGGTAACCAACTCACGTCGGATATTTTAAAATATAAGATCTATAAGCCCTTCTTAAAGTTTAAAGGCTCTTGAACAATGATAACGATCGGAACCGACTGCTTCACCCCAGCGACCCTAGCACGGAAACGCTAATTAACTTTAAACACTAGTAGGTAAGTACCATACTAAAGTCACGTCATTTTTGTGGCAACAGAAATGTAAACATTGTTGACCAGATACGGTCAACATAAACTACAATACCAAACATGGTTCAATATAATTTATAAATATTATAATATTTATGGCATTTAAGGACGACAACTCCAAAAAGTTAGCACCAACATGAAGCGCGATAAATAATAAAAGATTATTAAGTGGTGTGCCATTAAAAAATTAATAATTAATGAAAAGCTCTCGGTCCGCTGAAAGAGGATCAATGTTCAAAAGTTACGGAGGCCTCTTCATTACGTTCTCTTATAAAATTATAATTTAATAATGTTTAACCTTCGTTCAACGTAATGCCATGGTAGGCACGATATTGCGGTAACAGAGTTCAAGAACACTTTTTGTTATGATAATAACATCAATCACACTTGAGGACTGGTTGCGTCTTATTACTTGTTGTTCTTCAAGGAAAAAGTATATTAAAATGTAATAGCATAATATTCGAGATTGTAAGTAATCTAATCCATGTGCGTGTAGATATATACTAATATAAATTATTAAAGTCTTACAGGATTTTGTAAAGCTTACTTTATTATTATTCTGTCAATTATACCATCCATCAGCCCTTTCAGGTAAATTCTAGATTGTGTTAGATTCATGAGGGTTTTCACGACCGCGCTTGGATTGCGTGTTTGTGACCACAGTAGGCATTGATGTTACACATGTAAACTCAGTTATCCATCTTCCGGTCATCCATGGGAAGGAGTGGTGCTTAAGAGAGCCACCACACAGCTTAAATCGGATGTTTTTAAACTGCCTATAATGTATCAATTACACATATACACCTAACTTCAGGTTAAATACATAGTACAATCCCAAAATTCTTATATTAATTGTAAATTAAATAACAAAACAAAATCCGTATATTTCGTATTTGACAGACAAAAAAAGGGTGAACAGATTTAAATGAGATTTCTACAGAAGAAGCTTTGCGACGGACCTATAATATTCTTTGCTTAAGAAATACAGATTTAATTTTTTTAATTTAATCCATGCAGTAATTCTCGTGCAATCGCAATTTAGTTTCCAACACGTTTAGTAAGAATTCGTGAGGTCGCAGGCGGTCCACTTTGCAAGTGAACGCCAAGGTCGCACAAAGGCTCGTAATTACCATATTATTTTCAAATTATATTCGCCAATGACCTCATCCACCAACATGTGAAGATTAAGTTTAACAATCGGATATTATATGTATTGTCTGTTTTGAAATCGCATGCGGCATTACAAAGACTATTACAAAAAACTTAACGTTTAAACAACAATAACTACCCACAAAAAATACTTGAAATATTTACTCTGATACGACTGCAAAGTACTGATCTCCCCTCAGTACAAGAAGAATTAAAGCCACAGTCTAATACTTCATTCATCTCGAAGTTTTGCACTGAAAGCGTATGGAGATTATGAGCTTCAAATACTCTCGCAATCATTCCCCCTCTATGCACTGGCTAAGCTTCTCAAAATGACTACTGTGATTAACATAATTTCAAAGTTATATATATTTTATAAGATCCGTCTGTATTATATCTAAGTACATATAGATGCATTAATTAATAATAATTAATACATATTTTGATAAGCAATTGATTAAAGAACGAATGATAGCGATCATGTCGGGTCTTAGATTAATAAAGGTATGGGGCTAAGCGACGAGCGATGCGGAAAGCAACGATTTTTATGAACGCTTTATCCAAGCCATAAGTGATAACGACAAAGATGGACCTATCCAGACTCTTAATTTTCTCGACAATTTAATTCTCTATTAAAATATAAGTAATACTATGAAATAGTAAACTCTTTAATCATTTAATTATTCTTACCCTTGTATACTCTGGATAAAATTGATTTATTACATTCCAAAATCTTATTAACACATTTTAATTTTTTTTTGAGAATTCTGGGTAGTTGGATCGTTTTTATGTTTCAGATCAGAACTATATTAAGTTCATATTCTCATAAATAATTTTACAATTTATAACTTTTAGTGCCGAACTAATCTTAAAATACAATTGTAATGCTAAAAAAAAACAATTCATGAATACATTATTCTATATCCATTATCAACTTCAAAATAGTAGTCTAAACATTTTTGTTTTAGGAATTACATTAAGACTGTTACGTCGCATTTCCATAAGTAGTTCTCAATTTAATCCTCACAAAATGATTTTATGTTTTAATCACAATATATTTCTCTAAAATTACATCACCTTACAAAACCCTTGCAAAATTTCAAATGGAAATACTTTAAACTACTTGAAATTCTGTATTGCGTACACTACAAGATTGTAATCGAGTACATTGGCACATCTAACCACGGCGGCCAAAAATTCTGAGACTTCCCTTAAATCTTTCCGATTGGGTTGGCAACTAACTTGAAACTATTCTAGATACCTACCCCCGACGTATACTTGGCTAGAGTTCGATATTGCATTCGCCAAACTGGTTCAAATATGAACAATCTGGCAATAGATAATCGACTCGTCAAATTTCATATACCTTTTCAATTACTAACAAGTCATAATATAGGCACTTTATGAATACGTTAAAAAACATAATTCTTTTCAATTGCGAAGAAATACTCTTCTACGTTGTAAACACTTATAAGACAGATAATAGACTTAAATATACAGCTTGACTGTATATTTACTTTTAAACTGAATATATCACATTTCACCTTTCTAATACAATTACGGACGAAATATAAAACTTTTATATTAACACGCTTTTTAATAAATAAAAAGCATCATTTTTAAAGCCAACTGTATCGTTGTTAATACAAAGGACCAATAAAAAAAAAAATAGTATTCCGATTCCAAAGTACAATAGTCTGAAGAGTTCAAATAAATACATGTAACATTTTAGCAAAAAGAACAGGGAGCTTAACACGCTTTTATTTGAAAACTTGAGACTATAACTAATTCTTATAACATTGAGTCAAGAGATTACTTTGATGTTATGGGACTTTGCAATTAGTTACCTACTTGGGATGTTCGTCATCATTTTTCATTACTAATCGTGCGGTAAAAGAAAGGTCAGCTGTTTTTGTTCGAGCGGTCACGATGTTCACGGTCTTTTAGAGAAAGAATCCGTGTATTTGACTTTGAGGAACATAGATTGTTTCAAAAAGTGACTTAGAAAACAATTTCCCAAGTTCACCTCACTACTACGCACCAGAACTCACCGTCCTCCACCACAACTACTCTCATCTTCAGTAACTACTCTTTTGTCATCTACTATACTGTATCAAATACTAATTTCAGAACTGTGTACCTCTTATCGATTCCCATTTTTAATATGAGATCCTTGGTCTTACCTTATCCTTGGCCTTATGTACGAGTACAATTTGTATTTGTTACATACCTACCGAATTGATAACTTCCTCTTTGAAGTCAGTTAAAAATATTATACGGTATGTTCGGATTTTAATTTGTGGATTATCCAGAAACTCTATCCTCGTAAATGACTAGTAACCCCAGTTATTTGCCAGGGTACTCATACCTTGCCGAAATATCCCCTTCTGAGACGTTTTTATTAACTCGCTTCTTGTCCGTTACTTGTCTGTTTGTATTATTTTACAAAGTTAGTATAAATCTAAGTTTGTATATAAAACTGGTTAACATTGCAATTATAAATATTATCAGATGGTGGAAACAAAGTGGTTACTGGAACAGCTAATAACATAATTGTGCTCGTTAGATTTGCCTTAACAGATACCGTCTATTATCTTATGTAATGAAACATCTTCTCATTAATACGGCTCACGGCTCACTTATATATATAGCGACCATCTTAGTCCTCGGGAGTAACAACGCATCTGTGATCGACATCAAATATAACCCATATGGGTGGCAGTAACCACTTACCTGATAAAAAAGTTATCGCTTATCATCAGGTTTTTTAATCCACGTCATTCACATCTATTCAGCTAGATACTTTTCAAAACGAGGTTTTTTAAAAAGTATTTCATTAAATCGGAAATGATCACATCAAATTCAAATGAACAACAATTTCATTGCACAGGAAATTATAATAAAGTGCCTTTTGATATTTCACAACGACAGCTGTCCTCTACAATTGTTACTATTGACTATGGACTTCGTATCTCTTTGTTCTTCTATAATAAAAATATGTTTAGAAGCAATTTTTCGCTTTCTATTTTTTCCTATAGCAAAATATGAATTTTCTTAATCCCTTTCGAATTATTTATCATAATCACTATCTGAATTTTAATTTGACATAACACTGGTGGAATATTTTGATCCAAAAAGAAGGAAAGAAAATATAGAATTAAAATGTTTTTAATTTACATGATAACGTTGCTGGCTGTAACCAGCATTTTCCATTACACTTAACCGCTTCTGACATTCGAATATTACGTGTAATTCAGATACTATCTAGTGAGATGGAAATTAATAGGCACTGACGTGTAAAAAGGACAGACCTCATAGGTACAGTTGACATCAAAAATCATTAAATTAATTTGAATCTATTAATTGTTTTGCTTGGATTTTCCAGTTATTAGTTAATTAATAGTAATGGGAAATCTGTGTATATGAAACTGAAGACACATACACGATAGGTACATAAGATTCTTATAAAATTCGTGGGTATATAACAGGAATTATAATATAATTCTTCATGCTCTTTCTAGTAATTTCTACATATATTGATTAGTCAAAAATTTACAACAGGCTTTAAAAAATGTCATTGTTTTACAACGATTAAAAACTATGACACACTTAAATTACAAGTGTGTATGTAATTTGTGTGTTGTGTGTGTGTAATTTGTTTTTTCTTACTTTATAAAATGTATTTTTTACAATATCATTTTATTTTTTACATTAATTTTATTTTAAAAAGATAAGTACAAGTTATTTAATTTATCGTACGAATTTAAATATTTTCCACGTGTTGAAATATTCATCGTGACTGTACCAATATTATGGTATTCAAATGGCGGCGCGCGGCGTGGCAACACCGAATTGCGAAGATCAATCGAACATCGTTAGGGAATAAGATACCCTTCGTGTTCCGCAAACCGAATTCCACAAAGCCATTTTATTATTTGTTACACGTGTTCGTTCGATTACAATTATTCATGTATAGGTAGGTATACGTTACATTTTTCAAATAAAATTTTTCATATCAAACATACTCGACGATTCAATTCCAAGTTATTGAGGTGGGAAACCTAATAAATTTTAATATGGTAGATTGATTCAAAATAGGAATTTTTTGACAAGTTATATAAGTAAATGTGGAATGCGTTATACGTTTTCTGCATAACAAATTAATATGTGAGTCAAGAATAATATCTCTATGCTACAGTACAGTAGTTCCTGAGATTAGCGCGTTCAAACAAACAAACTCTTCAGCTTTATAATATTAGTATAGATTATCTGAGGACCACGAAACATATGCATGGCGCTACATATGCAAGCAAGGTCGTAGCCAGGATTCTCTATAGGGTTATATAATTGAGAATTTGGGCAGATCGAGATTATTTTCGTTTTTAATGAGTATCTTATTAGAAGTGAAAGTAAAAATTAGCAACGTCAACTTTTTAAAAATAATAATGACCGCTCTTTTGGGATGGGGGGGCATCTGTCCCACCCTGCCCGTACCTGGCTGCGTCCATGTATGCAAGCATCAGCGTTGGGCGGTTGGACACATACATCTGTTTTTACTCAACGGATTCAGAAGTAGGGTTATAAACAGTAACATTCTATAGTATCCCTTCTATATTGTGTTTTACCTTATATATTGTAGTACCTCAGAAACGTAAAATTTTAATTTACAGTGTATTGTATGAAAAATATTCGTTATCATCGTTGATTCATTCTTCATCATCATTATATTCCCAATTTGTTTTAGCCGGCTTCAAAGTTTTTATTAAGATGTGACGAAAAAACAGTGTCCAACAAAACAAAACGTTCATTTCTCCACAGTTTTTATCAATATAATAATAAAAGAAATTAGCATTTGATTGCGAAGGTCACGAGGTTGAATGTGTCGAAACATTATAACGGTAAGCGAAATTCCAACACGTCCGGTAACGGTCCATCCCAGCCTCACAGACTTGTCATTCACATCTGCAAAAAACCACTCAGCTAGTGCATGAATAGAATTCAACAATTTTAAATTATTGCCACCCTGTAATAAATACGTGAGATAAGGGAGACTTGCTTTTCTAAAGCTTTTAAACTCAGTCCTCAAAAGTAGCATCTGTGACCAGCCTCATATAAGACTGTAATCTTATCTTCTGGAATTAAATATCCATGCGTGACACTCTCAGATGAACTGCATGCTGCTTTGCTTGATTTGTGTTCATTTCATACATAATTATTTCTAAAGTTAATTCTGTTATCGCTCACCAAATTACTGTTCACAGAAAATTTAATTTTATTCATATGTGGTAAGGGAGACATACTTTTCCGAGGCATTCCATCTTAGTCCTCAGGGATAGCAACGCATCTGTGGCTAACCTTAGGTAAAACTATCATCTTACCTAGGGTTGATTACTGATGTCCATGGGCGGCAGTAGCCACTTACCATCAGGTGGGCTGCATGTTCGTTTGCTACTTCCATACAACAAACATATATATATATCATATGACTTCACAAACCTTTGAGTGTTGTCAATAAATACTGGGTACACATATCCTCGTTGACTTCTTCTTTGTATTGTTACACGTAATCTTATATCCATATCAACAAATTAATTCCCAATACACTACTTGAACCCGAATAGCATTTGATAACTTTATTAGCACTTCTACAAGTTTATTTTAGGAATTTGAACAATTTTCATAAAAGTATGTATTAAATTTGTTTACTAAAAGAAAGATTGCTTATTCCGCTTTAAAAATATTTTGTGAAAAAATGTCCAGAATCTAGATCCCATCAAATGGACGCGCCAGTTACTTCTTCCGTAACAGCTTTGTCGAGCGAAGCATGAAACGTTTCTCAATAAAACGCTTTTAATTAACTCGCGTATTTAGACGTTTTATTGCAAAAGGGTTATGAGTGGTTTTCAAGCCATGCGCAACTTTTAGCCGCTTCCGTGCGTTATTACGTTTCACAAGGTACAATAGGCTAAGTCGAGGTCTACCGAAACGAATTTCGATGCGTGTTGGATAAAATTTTTGGAACACAGAATGAAGTAACAATTTGCACGTTATACTTTTGTCTATTCACTTTTGCAGCTGAATTGGGGTCTTGCATGCTTTCCCATCATTTAGAAGGATAGGCAAACTCGTTCGGTCATCGATATCAGGTGTGATTGTGAATTAAAATTATATTTTATTATAAATATGGAATGCCCTTTAACTTCCTAGTAGTTTTTTAGTAAATCTTGGTTATTACGTGTAAATTGTTTATTTTTAATATGATTTTTTTTGAAAACAAGCTTTTTTAGTACTGTAAATTATTTAATTTGATACCTATATCACCGAGTTGCAAATAAAATAAAAGATCTGTGTTTTGGGGTGTCCACCATATTGAATTTAGAATGACGACACTAAGCTAAACATTGTCATCTTAATCAATCGTTTGGGGTTAACTGGTTTAAAATTCAATTACCAGATATGACCCTTAGAGCGCGGTTCTCTTGGGAGTTATTTACTATTAGAAAGTTGGTTAATAAACTATTTATCAAAAGCGGTTAACTCAAAGGTGAGCTACAAACTACAAGATAGTGAGCCATCTTCGTAGAAGTACTTAATAGTCGAGCTGAAATCTTTGTAGTAAATAACGTGACCCGAAAACTACAAATCTATTATATTGGCATTTTATACTAGTTGATGGCTCTTCAATGTGACTGCACCCTTACATACTAATAAACTTACAATACAAGTTAAATAAAAGTTTGTTAAAAGTACAAAACCTATGGGTTGCTAAGACATTTTCTACATTATGCGAATATGCGGTGTTGCGAATGTGTTATCCTCAAAACAATAATTTGCCATAGTGAAACGTACATAGACATGTGTTCTTCATTGTTAACAAGTCACATAGCAGGAATATCAGAATTTTGCTTGTATAAATGTCCGATGATGTGACAACACTTCAAACCTCAACCAGCATTTCGTTTGTTGTAAATCATAACATAATCTTATTGACAACGAATTGTGAGGATAGTGATGACGCGGAAGAGATTTTTTGACCGACTAAATAATATATGAGATTGTCAAGAAGTGGCTATTAATTTTAACTTTATTACATATGAAATTTTAAGGTCAACCATTGCCAGATACTGAGTCTTGTATGTATAAAATAATCAAGTTAGGCCAGTGTCCACTAAACGTGGATTGACAGAATTACACCCATTGAAAATTATTATATAAAATACACACGCGCGTAGATCTTGTAGTTAAATGATTCTTTAAGAATAATTCGTTTAAAACGTTTATAATTTCTTAAAGTAGAGGAGTTTGATCCTTCACAACTCCAGTATACTAGTGCAAAAGTCTAAAGTTACCACTAACCTTTACTGCTTCTATTAAATCAGTCTTACAAAACAATAGCCTACTAGTATGGACGCAAATTACTCCGAAAGCCACTGCAGAGAAAGTATTACACTATTATGAATATTACGTTAAATCTTATCACATTTAATTTTCTACGATCCAACATAAGTATTGGCGTTGGCGACAACTTTCACTCTCGCCCAGAGCGCTTTCCGCTTAAAAGATTTATAAACAGTTATCTCTTGAAGATTGCCCATTGAATAACCGATCAAATACTTTTACTCGTTAAGCGGTTACAGCTTTGTGGTATGAAATTCAGCCGCTTAACTGATTTGCATACCTTTTGGCTTTCCGGCGTCTTGAAAACATCTACTTATCATGAAAATTTACTTTATCATGAAAACCGTCATGGGAAAGTATATATACTTGAGAATTGCGTATAAGTTTCCGCATGTCGGTCCTAAAAAATATATAGTCTATGAAGTCGGTCTTCTCCAGCGTAATGGACCGCAACCCTTATATGTTTTTCTGGTAAAAAAACGTCGCTACAAAAACACAGCGTATGTGCTTTAGGTTCTTCTCTTTGCGAGTTGAAATCTGTTTTATTCTTTAGTTAAAGTACAGAGGAATACATACGTGATGTGTTTCTTTCGAACCACAAAGATTTACATATGTTTCAGGTTGTCAAAAGTCTAGTTTTTTTTATATTTATAGTATTATAGTATGGAGGTAGCAAACGAGCATGCATCCCACTTGATGGTAAGTGGCTACTGCCGCCCATGGACATCTGTAATCAACCCTAGATAAAATTAAATTCTCGACTAAGGTTTACCACAGATGCGTTGCTACCACTGGGAACCAAGATGGAATGTCTCGTAAAAGTATGTCTTCCTTACCACACCCTTCAGACCAGAACAGAACAGCGCATAACACTGCTGTTGTTTGGTAGAAAAAATTGAAGGAATAAACCACAGTCTTCGCCATATTAAAATTGAACAGATACAAATGAATTTCATATAAATTGTTAACATCTAAGCTATTTATAATCTCAATTATAATTTAAAACAATGTTCCAAATCAATAAATACGTTAATTATACAGAAATGGATAACATTTCTAAAACTAGACGAACGTAAACAATAATTAAACAACAGAGCCAACAAGATGGATTACGAAATATACTACATTATTATACAGAAATTCATTCATAATAAAACTACCAGAGACGCGAAGACGACTATTAATATAAATGTATAATTGTGACAGAATTCTGAATTGTAGATGATAAATTAATATAACGCGATATTCTCGACTACTGTCTCCATCATTTGTATTTTTAATAGGACGTCTTTAATTAACCAAACGGCTCACTTATATATTAAGCGAAAATTAGTCCTAGAGAGTAGCAGAGCATCTGTGATCGACTTTAGATAGAACCCTTTTTCTATTTAAAGTTGCTTACAGACGTCCATGGGCAACTTTGACCACTTACCATCAGGCGAACTGCATGCTCGTTAGCTATCTGATAACAAAAATAACAATAACAAAAACTAACAAGTAGGACTGAGGAAACTTTGAAAAATAATACAATAACCATGTAAATATTAACATAAATAATTAACCGTGTATAAGTTGTCAATATGGGGGTAGAACACGAACCGAAACGATAATAATTAACTAAAACAAATATTTGCCAGTCATACTATCAAATTATGTTAGGGATTGAAGCGGAAGTAGATTAGACATTTTTGTAACAGTAATTTATAAATAGGTATATATTTCTACTACGTGTACATTTCGTCTACTTGCATTGTGACTATTAATTGTTAATTTTATGTTCAATAAAATATTATAACTTCTTATCAGTAAAAATTAATGCATGCCAGTTATCCATACTCTATTCGATATGAATTAAAATACCAATTTTCATCTTCCTTCCCACTTTAAAAGAATAATCTTATCCTTTATTAGATTTAACAAATCTTTAACGTATCCCGTTTTTATGATTTTAAAATATATGGCAACAATAGTCGTGTCGTCTTACCATAGACGATTTTGAAGATACTTATTCGGGCATAGTGAAAGTTGGCTCTCGTTCTCCTATAGTATATCGATATTAAGATTGGTGCCGTAAGCATTAAATATCAACTTTTTGCTTGTATGTTTATTTATTGTATAATTCAACTGTATCACTTTATATGTTTTATAGACTCAAGTAAATTGAAATGAAATATCTGCATAGGGCTGCGAGGGCACTTACAAATTGTCAGTTACATTATTTCCTCTTACACCAGATTGGAACTCGACCTCAACTGACAACTTACTCAACTATAGGAACATATAGGCTTTTTAGGCTGTCTATATGTATAAAAAGATATACATAACATGTAATTTTGAATCAATATAAATAAATACCGCTACTAATAGAAAAACGCATATTGAAACCATTGAAAGACAAGTAAATAGACTACTAGTCTCTTAAATACAATAGAACTCATATAAAATATAAGCAGTCCACTGGCTATCACACCACAAAGCTAGTACGGAAGAATACTGTGCTTGTTCCACTTTCTTCACCCTAGCAAGCCTCGACTACAAACTGCAGTTTCTTTGTCTCGCACCCTCTGTTGTGGCATCAGCATCGAACTTGATCTAAATACCGTGCATAAGTTAAAAAGCCTAGACTTACTAGAAATCAAGTAAGATTCTGACAAATATTTTTTTTCATGCATACATTTAGTAAACTGACGTGTCATTTTACGTAATTTCAAATACTTAAAATATTGTTTGATATTAATGGCAAATGTATTAGTTTTCATAAGAGTTAAGTTACACAGACTTATTAGAAGTCAAGTAAGATTCCGGCATAGATTTCTTCGAATAAACATATTTAAACCTACTTACTGGAAATCTAGTAAGATTCTGGCATAGATTTTTTTTGTAATGGAAACATTCAGTGAATTGGCGTGTCACTTTCTGTATTAATAAATACTAAGAACTTTACCTAACATTAACTTCAGATGTTAATTTTCATAAGAGTCTTCTTTCTAGAAAGTAATTTATCTGCTCCTGTCTTTTAAACGTCAACAACTATACACGATAATAAGTCGTAATTTCTTATATGCTTAACTTTATTTTCATTCACAAGCTATTTAATTACACTTTGTCTTCTGTTTCTCTGTGGAAATAGTTATTGTCTACATCGGTTGATGTTGCATCATAAGACCGCGATTTAGTACGGTACCAACAATAAAACTCAAATCTTCAATCGTTAGTTTATGTAATTTCAAATGCGCTCTGGCATATTACGGGACATGAAAGAAAAACCAAATACCTACTGTCATTTCTACAAAACCACTTGTGAGCAATGAAAAACATAAGCCTCTACAACGTCTCACAAAGACTACTGAATTTTATTTCAATATGAATATTTAATCAACATATTAAATGAACTGAGAAATTCAAAATTTCTTACAAGTTAATGTCGTAACTCAATCCTTTGTCTAAGCTACTAATCATGTTCAATTTTACAAAATTAGAACGAAACGCCCTGTTGTTACTTTTCTACATATGTTCCTTTCATGATATTAACTATTACTATATCCTAGAAAGGGCTTTATTCAATTTAACAGTAAAATAGACCACTATTCAAGAATACACTTAGGTTACCTCTCATCAGAAGCAATTGGATCTTCTAAATTTCTGCTTAAGATAAATAAATATATATATATGACTCCAAATAGCCGCACGGTTAAAGCTTTTAAAAATTTCATTTATTATAAACAACGCATGTTACTTGAACAATACTGCGTTAATGTGCGACAGCAGCCGTCAGTCGCTTTGTCTAATGAACTCTTTGTTGCAGCATCAATCGAACGGGGTTAAGCACTAGACGTAGACTTCATTAAAATTAATTGCCATCGATATTGATCTGATACAATATTCATATGAGACAATGTGATATGGACAGACAGATTGCAACAGATATATTTTTTTACATTTATTACTTTTATAAACCTTTGTCTGCCGCGTTTTTTATATTAATTCCCCGAAGCTTCCATTAAGAAAGTTCTGAAATATCTTATTGAAAAATAAGTGTATAAAGCTGCCTGACCAGGCATAAACATGCTTAGCGCATATGATTTGAAAAACTAATTAGTCTTCAATCACGTTTTATTAACTTCAAATTTGGAAACATCATACTTAGAAAAATACTAGTTTAAGTAGTGTGTCATTTGTCTGTCAGAGTAAGAATATTTTTAAGAAACATACGAACAAATGTCCAAAATAATATTTTATTCACACTGCGATATTTTTCGTATTCTTACATAACGCAAGTAATTTGACGCAACGGTGTGAGTAAAGGCTTGTTTAAGACGTTCCACCCCCGCCATTAATCTCATCTCCTTCGCTAGCAAAGTCACGGTATACTTGGGGGAAGGAAATAAGGGACAAAAATGACCGGGAAGACTCCATGCGTCACAGTTCAACAGTTATAATATAGCACTTTTCTACTCACAAATTTTTGTCACAAATACGCTTATTTGATTTTTTGAATTACCCCTAATTTGTCACGAAAAACTTTGTAAGGAAACCTACATATTTGAGAGTACTTCATAATCCTCAAAGGGTCAAAAGAGCCCAGGAATAGGAAACAACGGGTTGAAGATAATGACTCATTCGCAAAGTATCATTACGAGCCGCACAAAAATTGTGTCACTGAACCAACTAAAAGAGGAAACTTTGCGGTCCACAAAGGTAAAAAATAATATAAAAAGGAGACAAATAATAACAAAGTAACAAAAACTGTTACACAAATAACGGATGTAATAGTCTGTTTCGCTTACGGTGTCCAGTAGCAAGTTGAAATGAAATATCACATCATTAATTTACAGTTCTGCATTTTACCGCGTAATTGGGGCTGATATTATTAAAACACTATTTGTAATCAAATTACACATACGTAATTATTTCTGTAGTATAACGCGTTTATTTTACCTTCACCTACACGTCGATTGTACATGTAAGTATTGTATTGTACTTACAGTGTGAAATTTCGATTTGTTTTGGTTTAAAGGGTGTGGGTAAGAATGAGCCAGACCTTAGACCTCACATAAAGCTATGCATCTATCTGTGAGGCTTTACTTCAGACAGAAGTTAGACTTCCGTGTTTCCTCTGTAAGGCCGAAAACATAGTCCATGAGCAGCAGTAGTCACTTACCATCAGATGATTTGCATTCTCATTTAGTACTTGATATGTATGTATATGAATAATATGAAGCTCTGTTATTGATATGCTCATTGAACGAAAATAATATTTTGTTTTAGTAAAATCACTAGTGAGTTAAATTACAGTTAAATATTAAGTTTATGTGCCCGCAGTTAATTAATAAACACTTATATATCTAAAGAATAATTTTTTTTTTAAAACATGGGTAGCAACCACACACACACACACACACACGCTTTCTACACTCATAACCCCACACTAGGATTTTCTCCTGTGTCGTGGGTGCCATGGA
>MOOZ01000153.1:410056-445838 GCA_002930495.1 Cecropterus lyciades
TGAGACTTTGATCTTACTTAGGGTTGCTTACAGACATCCATGAGCGGTAGTAGCCACTTACCATCAAGTGGGCTGCATGCTCGTTTGCTACTTCCATACTATAAAAAAAAAAATAAGATTAGAGTTTCAACTGAATCATATGCAATGCTACCTGTGAGGGCTAAGTGGAAACTTATCTCTCCTTTACCAAACTCTTCAAAGAACGCAGCAGTGCTATAAACTGCTGTGATTTGGCAGGAATAGGTGTGACGGTGATGCTAAGTAGAACAAATCGTTTAACTGCTTAAAAATACATAAATTATTACCTTTGTGTAATGAAAATGAAACTCATGCTATCATCATATCGCTGACATTTTAGTGCCATGCCATGGATGCCATGGATGCCCCAGAGCACAATGGCCCAGAGAGTAAATCAAAGATACTTGCTTAACCAGAAATTGAACCCGGAACCCCGTCCGTGTCGCACCAGAACAATTACTGCAATTGAACGTAATTATTACAAATGATAACGACACTAGCCATTACAAAAGTCCTAATTTAATACTCTACGAATAAAACCTCCTAGCTTGTTCCTCGAGGACTTAGTCTGTTGCAAATAAACGCAATAAAGGTAGAGAATACACCTGTTCGTCCAGATGGAAATAGCTAGTAATCTCTAGCAAGATCCTTATGCTCAGAATGACGTAACATCTGCCAAGTAGAGCACGAGTAATGCATTATAAAACGTTGATTAATGCACTGTGACACTTCTGACGTATTTAATTTAAAATTAATTGAGGTAATTTATGAGAACTTTCTTATACTATCCATAGATTTTATATAGAATTAAAGTAGCAAAAGAGCGTACTGTCCGTCTTATGGTAGGTGGTGACTGTCGCCCATGGGCAAGGTAAGCAAGGTTATAGCTGGAGTTCTAGCTGAAGTCAATCACAAATGTCCCGAACACTAAAATAATCGCTTCATATCAAAGTAATCAGATAAGCCACTAACTTTCCACCCAGCTAAAATTGCACCAAAGCAAAAATTGCTTAAGAATAAGAATATAAAAATCACTTAATGATTCTTATTTACTGCCTATATTTCCAATTTTGAGTAATAAAAAAGAAAATATTTTTATTTTATTTTTGCCTTATACAATTACAAAAATAAGTAACCTAAATCTATAAATAGAATCAAATTCAGATAAATGCGAAAGTGGACCGAATATTCGTACATATAACTGTAGGAGCTAATTAGCCAATTATCCCGTAGTTATTTTAGTTTTGCTTTCGTATTTATACTAAAACTTATTTTATTCCACTTATTCAAAGACCAATATATTTTATCCTAAAATACATTAACCAAAACTTAAATCAGTTGATCTAAGACGCTATACTTACGTAATATCTGGCAGTGTAGCCCGACTGCATGAGTGATGTGCATATAAAACTTTGTTAGCTCAGTCAGCCGCGCCGACGTTGATTAATTCACTGCAACAATGAGCTTGAGATATTTCGGCTTGATATATGCAATCTATTATCCTATGCATACATTTTAACTATGCGAATTTTAGTTGTGTTAAAATGACTTTAAATTACGCTTTTCACACTCTTAGTTTTGGGTGATTCTGTCCATATGCACAATGTTAAATAGAAAAAAGAAGAAAATCATATTTTTTTAACTCAAATCTATTCTTAGCTGGGTAACGAACCTGCAGTCGACGATTCGTATATGTACCTTACTAAAACACAAGTAGAAATTATGATTCTAGAGCCAAATAGAAGACCAACTATAAACTCCATAAACATACTCGTACAAAGCAAATATGATTGTAGCATGCTACCTACTGCGCTCTCGACTTCATACGCTAATTTTGGGATTTGTTTCATATTTTTACCAAAAAATTTGGTCTGAAAACTAACTAATTATACACTACCATTATTGTCATTATTCTCTGAGAATTATTTTCATTATTCTGTTACAAGCTATGCAATTGTTCGACATGAAAGCCTATTGATATCAAACATCATAACCACTTTTCCTCGAAAAAGAGTAATATTTTATTACTATTATTAGTAGAACGATTTCATTATAATAATCATGGCATATTGCCAAATTTTATATGAGTAAAAATATTTAAATAGAAGCTATAGAGTCATAGCAACAAGCTAACTTTACCAAGTAGGTACCATTTAGTTTGTCCCAAATCGGATAGCAGATAGCGACACAGGATCGGGTCTTGGTAAGTATTTTAAAATTAAACTATTCTGTACTTACTACCCTGGAAACAGGGAAAGTCCGTGGTATGGGATGAGACATGTGTTGATACGTTGGCACCGTCCCATGTACAAACGACTTCGATGCGTCCTGGTGCAGCGGCCGAACCAGCGGAGGCTGTGAAGCGGCGAAAATATGCAGCCATTTCTCAGGGCTACATGTTTGTGCCATTTGCAGTCGAGACAATAAGACCGTGGGGGCCAGATGCGAAAGATTTTTACAAAGAATTGTCTTCGCGCCTGATTGACGCCTCCGTGACCCAAGAGCTGGAGCTTACCTCGGCCAAAAAATAAGTTTAGCAATTCAGACGCTTCAGATTCAGGAAATGCTGCCAATGTCTTGGGTATACTTCCACTCATTTATTTTATTTATAGTTTTTAATTTTAATTATAATTTGTATTAGAAAGAATTAATTTAATTTAGTTATGTATAACTTTCAATAAAAATTGCATTCTGAACTTCTTTTAAAAACAAATAGTGCTGCGTATAAATATTAAACATTGCTGGTATTATTTATTTCAAATATAATGGAATTTGATGCGCTTTATAAAAATGTAAATGCTAACCTAACTGAGCCGTTATTAAATTGTATTTTTGATTGATATGTGTTTTTAAATGATTATTTCGCCATAAACGAAATACCTTGCGAAACGCTGATAGGTTAATTATTAACGTTTAAAAATAATTTATTCTGCAAATAATCTATTCTTATTGAAAATTTTCGATAATGACGTTGTCGGGTTTAATTTTACCTTAAAGGGTTTTAAAAACAATTCATTTTAAGCAACACCTAAATTTATATGAGCGAAATTAAACTCCAATCCAAACTAGTTTTGAAAACTGAATTCAGAAACAGCTCCATTACAAATTTGTAATTCGTATTAGAGATAAACAGTTTAATAGTTTGCTTTGTATCTACGCCTAACCGAGAAACTGAGGCTAACTTGCTTAGCGTCGAAGTACCGGAGGTCCGTCCGGCTAGTTAGTCCCCAATCGAATTGCGGAATAGTTGCACCAAGCCAGCGATCTTGCTCTCAAAATGAGGGATTTAATAGTGTAAGATGGTGAGCTTCTTGCAGCTTACCGGCGGGACAGCTTGGAACTTATGGATACCCTATAAGTACATTCTGTTAGTAGTTACTTGCGCTCATGGATATAAAATCATCTTCAAATAGGATTAGTCTTACTAGAAGTCCGCCTTAGATGCATGCTACCCTTGAGAACGTTTAGACGACTTTTGTAAATGGATCTATCACCACACTCTTCCAATCAGGGAACAATAATGGAACATTCAACAACAATGAAGGAACATGGAACAACCTTGTAGTCTTATTACTGATGAGGCGGTGGTGCCGCAGTACCGAAGTAGAAAAGTAATTAACGCCGATTTTTTACAGTAAATGGTGGCAATTGAATATTTTTTTTTTTCGAATTGGGTAGTTGCTGTTGGCCCTATTGGCCGTGACAGCTTCACCGGGATTTTGTGGCGAGCCTGAAGCTCAACCGGGTCAAAAGGACTGAGCTGGAATTGAATATGCAGTCCATGGTGGTAAGAGTTCACTGCCGCCTATGGGCCTATGGCTATCTACAATCAACTCCAAATAAAATTAAGTCTTACCTGAGGGTAGCCAAAGATATATTGTCACTTACGAGGACTAAATTGGAACGCCTTGGATAAGTATGTCTACCGTATCACACCCTTTAAACCATCAGCGTTTAATATTACCTACAGTTATAATAGACAAAAATATCTGTGGCAGTTATGCCTTCGGAGTCGAACCACAAAAAATTCAACCATCTTCAAATCACCTCATAAATGAAAATGCTACTTAGAATTTACAGACATCTTTAAGGGGTACGAACAACTTACCATCAAGCGGACGGCAAGCTCGTTTGCTGCAACCAAACTTTTCCATAACCTTATATCTCAGGCCATTTATTTAGTTTGATACCGTCCGCTCTCTCCGGCTAGTTAGCTCCCAATTGAATTGCGAATAGTTGCGCTGAACCGGCGTTCTTGTTCAGGAAATGGGTTAATTATAATAGATATTAATCCCAAATGGATACCCTTTCGAATTTAATCATTGTAATGGTCGCAATTTAAGTTGTAGACAGCGATTAAAGTTTTTTAAATTAAGAGTATGTTGTTAGTTTACTTTTATATATGACATTAACATTTTTATTTATTTTTTGGTTTTTTCTGTATATTCATTTAACATTTTGAGTATCGTAGTCAACCCATTGTTGTCCCACTGCTGGGCACGGTCATCTTTCTGGATGAAAGTTTTTAAGGCCATAGTCCACCGCGCTGACCAAATGCGAATTGGTAGATGCATTTTAAGTATAAGTAACATGAAAGAAAAGAAGCAAAAATTATACTTCATAAAAACCATACAACTTTATGAATAATTTTTATATGTGAAATAAACCTTTCTAAGCAAATAAAACTGGGAACGTAAAAATGCGTAAACCTTGAAAATTTTTAGTGTAAGTAGAACTGTTCTACTTCAACTTCAACAAGTTCAATTTTCAAACGTTAATTATAATAAAGAGTTGATGTCAAATGTCTGATTACTTCAACGATACGGAAATTTGGATTTTTTTCTACACAATTTATTTCTTAACTTTACTATGAATATCATAATTACTTAATTATTATTATGATTTTCGAATTTTTTTTTGCATATGAGTAAGTAAAGTACTTACTTTTGAGGCATGATGAAAAGCGCTTTTCCTTGAAGCAAGTGTCTTGTTACTACACTAACATTAGTAACCCCCATACCAAAGCGAGGGTAAACACTTTCAATCAAGTGCCAGGATATTAGCTGACTTCATTAAAAAACACAGCTGTTACGAAATACGAAACCGCATGTATGATACTGCCTATTTGCCCGTATAGTATTACAAGTCACATAAAATTGAAGGGAATAACCCTATTAGTGTTAAATTTGGCCTGTAAGGCTGGGAGGGGTTGAAATTTGAATTTCAGGTGCACATTCATGTAATTTTTATATTTATATTAATTTAACGTTTAACTAGGTAATGCCGTCAACTCATTATTGTCCCACTGATGAGCACGAGTCTTCTTTCAGGATGAGAGAGATACAGGCGCTGGCCAAGTCCGAATTTGTAGACTTCTCACACCTTTGAGAACTTTTTAAAGAACTCTCGGATGTGTAGGTTTGCTTACGTTTTTTTCACCGTAAAGCAGTGATAATTAACTTCTAATACGCACATAATTTTAGAAAAATCAGTGCCTGGGATTCGAACCTCGGACCCACGAATGAGAACCCAAGTTTTAACCATAAGGTTATCACTACTCTGACCAGGTAATACCTCTTCCAAGGTAACACATGTAACGGGAAAGAGACTCGTCGTGAGGAAACACGATATCTTTAAAGATAGAACATTTATAATGGAGGATTCTACTATTAATTGCCATTTTGAAACCAGTGCCCAGCAGTGGGATCCTAAAGGAATATTGATGATGATGGCCATAAAATCAAAAGTATTATCGTATGGGTAAGTTCAGTGTACAAGTACATGTATATATCTAGTTACCTAGTTTATCCCTCTAATTCCCAAGCCAAATACTCGTACTCAAAGCTTGTCTGAAAGAAAAAGCTTTTTCGGAGATGGGTCCATCGTACAATGTCTGTATTTCTACACGACTACATTTCCATTGTATTGATTTTTACTGGTTCAATGTTCATATAATCTCAAATAACTGAATATTCACGTAACACAAATAAATTATTATTTTTAAAGAGAAAATATATTTTGAATCAACAAAACAAATAAAAAAATTCAAACGTATCTCACAAAAGTTGAAGTCGCTATGGTTTTTTTAACTTATTTCTTTAGGTTATTCATTCAATCCTTTAATTGCTTCCGCATTACTTAAGCATTTAAAGGATTGAAATTACAACTTTCATAAATCCCGTAAAGCCTCCAGTGTTGTCTTAATTGGCAATAAGATCGTTAAATTAACTTTTTACTTCCACTGAAATTACTTCGAAAGAGCGATACCGTTCTCAACTTACATTTAAGAATGCTAAAAACATTTTATTGCTTATAAACGAACGAGTGAAGACAAATAAAGTGCAAGATCAAAGAAAGCGGTAAGAGGTCTGCAAGAATTTTGTACGATTGCCGTAAATTATTATAACGCCGAAACAGAGTGCAACGACTCTGACCTAAGTGTATTTTCTTCTTTCCTTTCTTCCTCATGAATACTCGAGTTAGGTGCTCCCCTATTATAAACCGAAATATATTAGATGCTTAGCAGAGCAATTTGCATTTATCAGTCTATACAGGATCATTTTATGCATGCGACTGGGACTTGATTATCTCAGGGTGTTTTTTCAACGCAAATAGGTTCTAGCTTTTTTAATAGATATTTAACTTTAGGGTGCTTTTTTACACTTAGAAAAAGCATTTTAGCATTTTTTTTATAAATATCTTTTATCTTATTTTTGCCGGTACTTACGTGTCAAACGGATAAAAAGGTACTTACCGTATTCGGAAACCGCCACGCTTCAATAGTCGAGACACAGTTTTAGTTCAAAACTGTGCTGATATCGAAACGAGTCCAAGTAAGTTTATTTTCACTTTCAAATAAATCCCACTTCCACTAACAACAAAGTAAGGTCCTTACACAATTTACTTATCACGATCCAACTGTACAGTTTCACTTTCAACGAAGTACCCGTCAGTCACGAATCGGAAATGACCCGGCTCTGAAACGTTCACGTTCGCAAACTTCTGGCGAAGTGGGATTCCGCGGAGCGGGAACACAGTCTTCCCTCACGTGCACGCCGTCCGACCGCCGAACAGCGACTGTGATAACGACACTTCTTACGAAATGAACCTGGAAGCCTCTCCATACTCATATAAGCTCGCCCGACGCCTCTCTCTCGCAGCTACGGAACCCGGACAACATTTTCAACTCTATTCGTACTAACATGAGATTAAAATCGGAACAATACACGCTTTTTACCGAACTCGGCTCGTTCGCATCGCGTAACGAGTTTACGGTACGTAAATCGTAGTAGATTTGTTTTTCACTCCGGCCACAGCAATCCGGTTCTTGACTCCGACGCTCAGAAGGAGCTTTTTTCCGTATCGTTTCCTGTTAAATAGAGCCTTCTTTTTGTTCAACCGCCACCCGGTAGCCTATGTAGGGAGCTCGAAATAACCGCTATGGACAAGATGCCAACTTTCTAAACTAAACCTATAAGACCATTCTATTGGGACGGTGAATTACGTTATTCTTATTGGAACCTACTGTACTCGGGACAATAATAATAAAACATGGTTCAGATTGGACATTGAGGTTTAGCTATTTAGTATACCGTATAGTATATATGGGCTGTATAGTAAGAAAACAATGTACCGATTGCCATAGATATAGCTGAGAAGTAAAAATATAAAAAGGGCGGGAAACGTTCAACTTGGCGAGAGTGTTTTCCTTAGCGTAATTAATTTTAACTTATTGTAGAGTAATACAACTATTAACTATTGTAAATTCTTATTAATCCATTTGGATATCAAGTTAGATTCCATACTTCTGGGGCTATCCTAATACGTATGTATGTCACGTACGATTTATTGTCGTGTACATAATTAAGTAATTATGTTAAAATACATATACATGATCAAATGAAAGGTCCTGGTGTCTGCACGTGCTAGATTAGAAGAATAGACATTTCTATAAATTTTAATTTTTTTGTCTGTTTGTCTGTTCATCAAAACCAAACAAATAAATTTAATTCAAATGATTAAATATATCATTATATTATAATAATACATGAAGCAAAAAACTTTGGACCCCTTTTTACAAAAATTGCCCGGACGGAGGAGTATGAAATTTGGCACACTTATAGTTTTTATGCAGGAGAAGCGCAGAACGCTAATATTTTTCAATAATAATAATTCTTCTTAATAATAACTAGTATATCACTATATATTAGGTATGATATGAAATGATGATACATATTCCCGGAGCGCTACGACTTGGGGCTCATCAAAAAAGATGCGAATAGAGCTCTCCTTTAAAGCTGGCGATGCATTGGCGACTCTCTTGGTATTGCAAAGTTCCTACTGTGACTACTCTTCATCGGGTAGCCAGTCTGCCTTAATGTTAGGGTCAAATATAAAATATATATATATATATATGTATCAGTGACATATACACTACAAAATTATTACCTGTCACTATCATTCTTGAAAAATAAAAAAAATACTCATATCTTTATTAAATGTATGCCGGATATAGAATTACTTTGTAGTGCGTAGAAAAATAGACGTCTGATTTAGAAACCTTCCTATCATCAAGGAGACAAGCTGCGCAACATGTCTCTCAGTAAAACGCTCAAAAAAATTGTAGTCTGCGACAATGTGGCGGAACATTTCTACATTAAGTATGTATATAAATACCGGTTATAACTTAATTTATTGATAAACATCTCGATAACGTAGCATGTGGTATATTAATAAATAACCGGTAGCTGGTGCTTTCGGTGTCGGTTATCAGGGCTGCGGTCGAAGCCCTACAAATCCTGCAAATTGGATACCACTCACTCGAAGCAGATTACGTTGTCCAAGGCTATTTAACGTTACGTAACACACCTGCTTGGCTAAGCTTATTTCAGCTCAAATAGGTCATGTGTAAATTCCAACTTACATGGCCGAGTGGAGCCTGCTGGTACTGACCGGCGACTGGTTTTCAGGTCCGTATTAGAATGGAATAAATGATTGTAGAATCAAATTTTGTCCCAAAAATTGGTTCCTAGGCTTCTGCAGCGTTCGTGAAATTGGATATTTGGGCAGGGGACCAAAATATTATAAGACGCGTCACTTGGTTTATTATAATCATTAAATTATAATATAAAAAATAGTATAATAAACAATAGATGATTATTTCTTATGAGCTTCATCAAAATCTTTACCGTGGAGAAAAGAAATATGTAAGAAAATACTATATAATATATGCATAAAGTTCTGCGATAACCAACACAAGCCATGTAAGTAAACTTGTATTAAACCTAGCGTTTCCGAATAATATCAATAGTTCAAATAAATATCAATAATATTAAGATTAAAACAATGAGACTTGTTACCTTTTTTGGTGACGGGGGGAAACATTCCAAAGGTACACCGCCTTGTGAGAGACTCCAGGTTATGTGGAATTTTTACCCACTAAAACCCCCTCCGTGGCCTACCTCAGTGCTTGCAGGGAACTCCAGTATATCCAATGGAACGCACCGGTGACCCCTAGCCCGGCGCCCCTCACGGGCTCATCTCTTAGGGAACATTTAACTGTCCCGCTTATCTTCCGGTGTCTACAACGACATGCCCCCTTTTTAGTCGCTTCACTCGCCTCTTACGACAGGCAGCGGATACCGTAGCCGTATTCTACTCCCCGGCAACATGGTGAGAGACTTGTTACCTAAGACATATTACCTGAGAATTAATCATAGAAGTCGCGTGGACATTCGCAACTAAAAGAATCGCTAATGCATAGCCGACTTGAAATATCTACTTATTCTTGAGCTTTGTATTGAAATATTTATAAAACGTACACGTATAACTTAAAAATAATAAATGCCGAAAACAATTTTGAACACAAACACCAGACAATTATCGTAATATAGAAATTCACAAGTATTGAAAACCATAAACCGGTCCCCGTCATCCCGAGGTCTAAACTAGGTCAGCGAGGCTATATCGTAAAATAAGGAAGATTTCACACACAAAATCGCTATGAAAGTCGTCTTTAAAACTGTGTAACTTGACCCTTACAGGCCATTAACTTTTATGCTCGTGATAACTAGGTTTTTAATTTCGAAATATAATTTTATGCAAACATTATTCTCTGTATAATGAAATGCATATTTTTGTTGGGAAAATATATTGCAGTTATTATTAACTATGTTAACAGCATATGTTATAAAACTTCTGCAAAGCTACATAATATATAATTATGTTCTCATTATAGCTTGGTATATGTCAGTCATTTTTAATATTTATAACCTGAAAAAAATAAACATAAAAAAGTGTCAGTGATTTCATATCAAAATATATAGTGCTCCGTAAAATATTTAAGCTTGCGTTTTTTTTTGTCCCACGCAAATTTATTTCATTTGGAATTAATATGATAGTCACAATAATTAATACCTTAACAAATTAAAAAACTGTAAGAATTCTTATTTTTTCCACATAATTGGAAATTTCACAAAAAATCCTAAATCGGAATTCCAAAATGCTTCAAGCTTTACTTCAAGTTTTACTAGGGTACTTTTTAAAATATTGAAGCAAATGAACAAACACTCCATCTGATGGTACGTAGCCACTACCAAATATTGACATCTGTAATCAACCCCAGATAAGATCTTACCTGACGTAGGCCACAGATGTATTGCTACACCTGAGGTCCAAGTTAGAATCCCTCGGATAAGTATGTCTATTGTCCCTTACTACACCCTTAGACCAAAACACAGCAGCGCTTAACACTGCTGTTACTATGCAGAAATAGCTGTGGTGTTGGTACATCTGCGGTCCACCACACCTGTCTACCTTATAGGACACATTAAATACAAAAGACAACTTTAAAGGACATTATCTCTTGAACTTCCAAATAACCCAAATATCAAAAACATCATACAAATAAAGTAAGCAATACTTTGCACTATGATAGACTTCATTACATAATAACGATTCGAAGTTTACATAACCGATACCAAAAGCTTTTACCTGAAGAACATTTTAGTTTGAATAACACATAGTGAAGGGTAAGTACATCTTTGCCCCAAACGGCACTTCCGAGAGTTCCGAGGCCTTACGGATATCGCCCATCCACGGAGACTTCTCGGTTTCATCGATATATATACCCTACTTGTGGCGAGAATACAAACGTACTTTGCAAGCTACAATATAGAGCGACAGAATTCAATTCAACATAACAAGTTTTGAGTTTTCTACTTAGAAAAGGTACTTTCGGAAAAATACTCCAGTATTATCTAGACAAAAGTGAATGAATGAATTTATTGAATAAAAATGTTAAATAATAAAAAAAACTAACAAAAAGCATTCAAAGTGGATGTTTAGATTATTAAAATAATGATAAAAAACGCAAAATAATTTGATAAGCATTTGTTAAACACACGTGACAGGAAAATACAAGTATCTTTAATTTTTATTGTACGTATTCCAACGAACGCGTTCATGAAATGGAGGCCGATAAACACTGCTTTAAAAATATTATCAAGAACCCTTAGTAGTGTTGTTATATTTAATGTATCCCCTTCATTATCAGTATGTCTAAATACTATTAAAGTTTAAGGAAGGGCAAATACTAACGGACATTAAAACAATTTTATTTATCTATTCCATTTGTTACATGTAACTTAGTAAACAACTATTCCTTCGCCATTTCGACCAAAGTTTGCTAACTGAAACGACCCACAGGATCACTATATCTCAATTCGCTGTATCCCTCAAACCAGATGAAGCCATCTAATGCTAAAAGTCGTAAATGCTAGAAATCCTGTCAACGTGTACGTACTGACAGTAATTTTATATATACAACAAAGGAACGTATCGTGTTTCAAGTGATACATTTGCACTGAACTGTATGTTACGTACCTATGTCATGAGAATGTCCTAAACAATATTCACTACATCGTACACTTTTGAGTTTACATTTCAAAGAGTTCTGGAACTATATGTGAGAATACGCTATCAATTTTCAGATACATACGGATATAACATGAAATATTGAATAGCATCATGTTATTATATATATTCCATTTGCAAAAAGTTTATCGTGATAGTACCTGTTGCATTACACATAATCTTATTAATATTATAAATGCGAATGATTGATAGGATGTATGTGTGTTTGTTACTCGTTTACGCAAAAACTATGAATCAGATTTCACTGAAATTTGACATACAGATAGTTTATAATCTAGATTAAGACATAGAATACTCATTATCGTAGTAGGTGTGTACGAAACGGGCGGAGCCGCAGGAATTCGCTAGTATTATAAATGGAGCATTTAGCTTTTGTTTTTAACTTTATTAAACTAATGTGATTTTTATTGGAGTTTCGTAGCCAAATGGCAAAAATCGGTACCCTTATAGATTCGTCATGTCTGTCAGTCCGTCCGTCTGTACGTCTGTCCGTCAATCCGTAAGTCACAGCCACTTTATTCGTCAACTATGAAGACTACAAAGTTGAAACTTGGTAGGAAAGTGTATTCTGTAAACCGGTTTCCGAATTATCTACAAAATTAACTATAACTACAAAAAATATATATAAAATTTAGTGGGGCTCCCCGTACATGGAACAGATGACATTGATGATGACGACTCTAATGAAATAGACGTTTCTAAAACCGTTTTTTCTCAAAGTCGGTTGTTTGAGAGATAAGCCCTTTCAAAGCGATGAAATGTCCCCCCGCTCGAAATTGTAAACTAAGAAAGCGAAAAATCTGGATAAAACACATGCTGTAGATATCAAGGAATACCTTCAACGAAAATTGGGTTGAACAAGATACGGTTGACAGTTTTTGCGATATAGCACTTTTTCAAAAGCCGAATAACATAACTTTGTAATTCAAACAAACACTATGAAAAACAAATATTTTCTCTTTAAGATTTAATAGGGTTTTTTTTTATTTTTCTTTTTACTTTGAGTGATAACTTGCCTAACAAATTAACAATACATGAATGCAGCATTGTTATCCGACGTCATTTGTACGAAATGTTTCCAAAAGGCGTCTCCCTTCCTCACAGCCCCTATTAATTTATTGTTGATGTCATTTTTACGGCACCCGCCAAAACATTACAATCAAAAATAATAATAAAATTAGTTATAATAGCAAAATGCATGTGTAAGATACACAGTTCCACAATCCATACATATATATGAACATACATACCTTACATACAATATATAACATAATTAAGGAGCAGTGCAACGGCGTTCTTTAGTGTGTAGTTTATTCAAAAATATTGTTAAGGGAACAACACAAGTAATAATATATAATATAGTTTCTGTTATATACGTTAAGCATTTTTAAAGCATCAATGTATTCGTTACGTTACAACTACCACCCCAAAATATTAGATAGATAGCCATTTAGCAATTCGTTTTATGAAAATTGCTTGCTTTACCATGACATTACATATATGTCATGTGAAAATATTAAATCCGTTAATATTAAATTGTTTATAAGCATCATTTTTTAATAATAAAATACCCGAAATAATCTGACTAATATTATTATTGCGACAGTTTGTGAAGAGTATTTGTTACTCTTTCACGCAAAAACGACTAAGTAGTCAGATTCTATTCTATTTAATTCATATTCTTATAATTATATCTTTTATAGCATTGTCATTTATTTTAATTTAAATGATCAATTTTATTTTGTAATTAATTTCACTTAATATGTTTTTTTTGTCATATATTGCTGTTTGCGCCTATAATTCAGGTCACACTTGTATTTATGTCGTGTTAGATTCTATACCTGAACTTATTGTTGGTGTGTTCCTTGTTGGTGCAACATTTTAAATAAATAAAACAAATTTTACTGAATTTGGCGTACAGATAGTTCATGACCTGGATTAACGCATGGGATAGTGATAGGTATATTAACATGGTGGACATCACCAAAGCGAGCGGAGCCACGGGAATAATCTAGTAAAGCATAAATTTTGTCTTTAATTCTTTTAGATAAAAGAATTTACCAGAAACGCAGGTTTAGATATGGTTTTAATAACAACTTAATATTAGTAAATGCCACAACCGGGAAGCGAAGAGGAAAAATCTAAAATGAGTAAAATGTAATTTATCGATAGGCGGTAAAAGCCTTACGCTTTGTCACCCTTCAGAATTTTTTGGAGCCATCCTTGTATAAGAAACACTTCTTTCATAACAATTGCATTATATATGCGTACTAAAAATTATTATCTTAACAATGTAAGAAAACATTGAGTAGAATAAAAAAGCCAACTTTTTATAGTAGTAGCAAACGAGCATGCAGCCCACCTGGTGGTAAGTGGCTACTACCGCCCATGGACATCTATATTGAACCCTAGGTAAGATCAAAGTCTCACTTAAGGTTAGCCACAGATGCGTTGCTACCCCTGAGGACTAAGATAGAATGCCTCGAAAATGTATGTCTCCCTTACCATTCCATACCCTTCAGACCAGAACACAGCAGCGCATAACACTGCTGTTATTAGGTAGAAATAGGTGTGACGGTGGTGCTTCCGGAGTCGAACCACAAAAAGATCTACTAGAAAAAAAACAGGATAGGCCATTATAGATAAGAAAGAACTGCTTTCCGTTACGGCAAAAACATGTTAATTACAACACGATTAAAGATATGTAACAAGCACTTTGTTTTCGTCCTGGCGAGATGAACAAACGATCTTGATAAATCCGTTTTACTATACACGTAGCAGGGTAGGTATGTGAGAATGTGAGGGACAATACATTTTTATGTCCCTGTTATATTTTATGGTCCTTCACAGCAAAAACAAAGTGGTGACACTTATAAAACTCTGTATCAATTGAATGCCGAAATGAATGTTAGGATACCGCGATGGAGTATGGAACATGATTTTAAATTGTAAAGCATCGCATGTCAGGATTTGAACGCAAAAAGCTATCAAAGATGATATGTATAAGATTAATAAGCTGGTTTTTTCCCATGAAGTTATTTTATTGATAAAAGAGAAGTTGATTTGCCATGAAGAAGACTACCTTCTGAAGAATTCTACCTTTATGTTTAATTGTATGTGGGTGTGTGTATGTTCATCTCTTCCCTTATAACTTTTAAACTACATATCATAATTATTATAACATATGAATATATGTCTGGCTAAAGACTATATAACTTCACAATAAATTCAATAGAAGAATTTAGAAGATATAAAGTAATTGATAAAATTGTATTTTTTAAATATGACAGGTATCAAATTAAAGAGCTGTTAGCGTTTCAAATATATACGACTACTAGCAGACCCATGCCCACTTCTTTGGGCATAAAAAAGTTGGTGTGGTTCTTAGTACTAAATGTTAGGGTTTATTACCCAACTGCTAAAAGGACCGCATATGTACATATACGCATATGTACGTATCAATTTGCATGCCAATTTGACGAAACATAGAGCGTACAGCTTTATTATGTACAATCTTGACCATTGTTACCTTTAAATATCAAAATGATTATGATTATTTTGATTGTGCAATATTCATGGACTGTTATTATCTGGCAGCAAAATAAATTGTTTTTCTGCATATCCAACCAGAGATAAACCAACATAATATAATATATCTGTCTATGGGAAAAAACACTCTTTTTAAAATCAAGGCCTGCTTTTGTTTATCCATTTATTAAAAAAAAAAACGGAAAAAAATCACGTTTGTTGTATAGGAGCCCCCCTTAAATTTTTTTCTGCTTTTAGTATATATTGTTATAGCGGCAACTGAAATACATCACCGGGAAAAAATTCAACTATCTGCCTATCACGGTTCATCTGATACTGTTTGGTGACAGACAGACGAAGTAATAAGGTCCTGTTTTTACCCTTTGGGTACGGGACCTTAAAAGCATCTGACAGAAATACCACCCAACAGATTACAACATGGTCGCTTTTACATACCTATACTATATCGAAAAAACAACGTGATACGTAATTTATATGTATTAAGATAAGCTATCCTATCTCTCAAGTCGGATCAAACTGCACACGGTGTGCAAATTTGATTGAATTTTGTTTATTAGTTTAGGAGTCCATAGTAGGGATAAAAACTTGGCACGTAATTTGTATAAGATAAAAGCGATCCTGTTTTTCAAGTTAGATCAAACTGCACATGGTGTGCAAATTTTATCGAAATCGGTTCAGTAATTTAGAAGTCCATAGTGGACAAACAACGTGGCACGTAATTTGTAAAGATATAAACTATCCTATCTTTCAAGTTGGATCAAATTGCACACGGTGTGTAAAATTCATTTAAAGCGGTTTAGTAGTTTAGGAGTTGATCGCCGACAAACAACGTGACACGTAATTTACATATATTAAAATATATACATATATTAAGATATTATCCCCTGTTTCTGGCTGCTTAGTGCACCATATTTTTGAAAAGTAATTTGTATATAACGGGGGAATATCTGAAATCGGTTATGATATTTTGTCTTGCATGCCGTAGATTATATAAGGCACTGTTCACAAAGTTTGAGCAGAACATAGTTACGAACGAAAAATATAAAGAAAGACATGAAAAAGAAGTAGGGTAACAAGGCAAGCGACGCCAGCTGATCACACCGCGTACAAACCCGTACGATCCACTTTGCCTGTTAATGCACGGAACAGCGCGGGAAAGTATTACGGGAAAATGAAAACTGCCGCCACTGACTGTATGAAGTACCATCTCACTGGTTTACAACCGTTGCATTTCGTTCATTCACTGAAAGATGATTTCAGGGATTTGAATATTTTTTTATAATATGGAAGTAATGAGCAGTCCACGGTAGATGGGCACTGCCGCCCAAGGACATCTATAATTAACCGCATATAACCTAAACTCCTTAGGATAACCATATATGCCTTGCTATCCCTGAAGGATAAGTTGCAATATCTTGGATAGTTTTTACCACACCCTTCAAACAAGAACTCGGCAGCGCTTAAAACTACTGTTTTAGGCAAAAATACTTGGTGCTTCCGTAGTCGGTTTTAAGTCCGTAGATTGATTGCAACGAACTACATCTATTTCTGTTACAAACAAAGTCTTTTGTCGGTCCGAAGGCAAATTCGAACGTTCCGATGAAAGAACTGTCCAATTCAAATTTTCGGATAGACTTAGCACAGTTTACAGACAGTAGTAGCTGACAAATAACTAATATCATACAATCTTTGTGAAGCTCATCCAAAATGATCACAGAAATGTGCAACAGCGAAGAAAATCGCAAAACTTCGGACGAACTACGGATTGATTGTTTACAGAGTAACCATATGGGGAAAAAACACAATAACAATATGTAAAATAATAACAGAACTTTGAAGATTTGTAACTGGTAACAAGTTTTAAAAGCATTTTTAAACTTTACGCACGAACGGAGGCGCGGTTTATACGTAATACGGAATGAAACCCTGAAAACGGAACGATTGTGAAATAAAAAATATAACTTTAGAACCTGATTCAATTTTTATTAAGGGAACTATAAAAAAGTGTTCTATTTTGAACAACTATTATTAGATAACCACTGCTATTAACGAATAATGAACAACAACTCCAAATAGATTATACAATTAAGTTGTTTAGGCAGTATCATCATAAAAAATAATCCATGAATTCGCATAGTATAAACGCAATCAGGATAAACGCAATATACATAATATTGCGTTTATCCTGATTCATTTCATTAAAATCGTTTCAGACTATATCCGCTATTCTTCTAAAGGTCATTCAACGCGACCGCATAGAACGGCGTCCCAACAAAATTTATTTTTATAAGTCTCTCGAGCTCATAGACAAAACGTATAGCATAATATTGGACATAACTTGTAAAGGACAAAGCCGTAGTGTATGAAAACGACGCGTTCCACCCCGTCACAATGATACAACCATTGAATGAGTAAACGTATAGACGCCTAATAAGTAATCATTGTAATCTATGTATATGTATTAGTAATGTGTCGTATGCTGTGTTAAGCGAGTGCTATGAAGTCTAACGCCACATTGGAATGATTAAGCGTCAGGGGTTAGAATGCCACGTATGCATCTGTGACTTTTTATTGTTGTATACGCGTATTAGAAATTTATAAGCATTTATACTCGTAATCGAATAAGCTTATAAAAATATATATCATAAGCAAAAATAAACTGAGAGTTTGTTAATTAGCTAATTTAATTACGCTATGCCTCAATCTAAGCTTAATTATTTATGATTATAGAATGGTACAAAAAGTGTTGTAGTGAATATAGATTCACCGAGAAAACATTACATTTATTAAAATATCTTTCTTTTCAGAGGACTATAAAAACTGCTATTCACCTAGCCAGCTTAATAAATTTGTAGTAAGTAGTTTTGGTCATATGTCAGTAATATGCCTCAACCTCTGCTGTGGGATGCTAATGAGTTTATGAAAGCATCTGGACGCAGCATCACGCTTGACGTCGTTTTAATGACATCGAAAATAAAAAAATATGTAGAAGTATATATCAGCTCACTTATATACCTATGAGGCATCTTAGTTCTCAGGAGTAGCAATGTATGTGTGATCAAGTACAAGTAGAACCCCTGTTCTACATAAAATTGCTTACAGATGTCCATGGGCGGCAGTAAACACTTAACATCAGATGGACTGCATGCTCATTTAGTATTTCAATGAGATAAAAAAGTGTGTCACGTTTTGTTGTCTACTTATTTACTCCGTCTACGGATACAACGAGACGAGGCGATCGCACGTTCAATATACGAGCCGTATGAATAATTCATCTTAGCCATTTCGAAGAAATCTGAAAGAATTTAATTTTTGAGGGAGGCGAAATTGGACAAATAACAAAATAGATAACGGTAGAAACACAAATAAAATTGAACGAGAACCTCCGGAGGAGCAAACGAATTGAAAGGAAATTGAGAGAAAAATGAAGCCCATTCCCGTGTTTTGTTTTATTTTTATTGAAATTAAATAATATCCTGGAGAAAATATTTTCCAGTTCAAAATGAACGTCGTGTAATGAAAGTATGTATCTTTGCTCCGTACAAAGTTTTGTTCATAACGTAGTATGTCGAAAGTACTTAATGAAACTTTAGAGTAATTATTATTAGTAGGAAGTGTACATTTAAATTATTTTTGTGTTTCGTTAAATATAGGTGGTTCTGTGGAAACATAGTTACGTTGATTTCTTTAACAGCAGTATTAAAACGATGATGAGCGATAGGTAAAGACATTTGGTAATTTTAACTAACATGAGGCGTTCTGATTTAGATCGCTTGATTAGCAATCTATGACCGATCTTAACTAGAAATAAATTACTTAAAGTGATGTTATTTGGTGCTTAGAAAAGTATTTCGTCTCCCACCAGAGGGCCACGAAATACGCGATAAATTTAACGACGTTATCCGAAATTTCAAGCGAAATTCAAAATTTTTTCACGATTTGCAACGAATTTCGGTCTTTATTAGTTCGGACATATACTCATGCATTTCTTTTTAAGTGTCATGATTTAACATGAAGCGTAGTTTTTTTAAGCGTTATGGATTTTTACCCGGTTTTCAACAATAGAAAGATTGATTTTGATATAATTTATTATGCTCTTATGTAAATTAGCTGAAATACGGCGATAAATGTTGAAAAGGTGGCAAGAACCTACAATTGACACTGTTAACATAGTCTACAGTGATGCATTTTCATAACTAAATCATACATAAAATGTAAGTAAAAGAGTGTAAAAAATAACTAAAGTTGTAGACTGTAATAGAATTCTTCGTTTTTAAATTTTTGAATATTGAAACAATTCCAGTCATGGACGTTTTAAGTAGCATATTTTAAGAAATATATACCCTTTTAAATCTACAAAATTTTATTTACTAAAGCAATAAAATGTAAATAGAGAAAAAAAACTGCCCAGGTGTTTCATCATTATCTGTTTATATATTTATATTTATCCACTGCAGTGCCTACATTAGTTTGCTTGGCTCTGTGTGCATTCGGAAATTTTTGCTGCTTATTAGTTTATTGAATAAAACATTTCTTTAAAATTGGTGAATATGTAAACAATCTGTTTCAAATAAATCAAGGGCAGTTGAAAAATTTCAGAAATGCTAGGATCAAAGTTTATGTAATGTAGAAAACGATGTACCTGAGTCCAACGATGACCTTTTGGGGGGAGGGGGGGGGGGATAAAATTCTAAAATAGCNTCTAAGCGGGGGAAGGGGGGAGGGAACCCCTGCCATACATAAACTCAATTCACCGAATCATTCACATTATTAAGCATTTTTTTTAAGCGCATGTGAAACCGCGGAGATCTGCTAGTTTCTAATATAAAATACGTTGTATTAGGCACGTCTAAGCCTTAGTGTAACAAACATGCGTAATCATATTACTATTTGTGTCAATAACAGAACTGCGTACAAGGTCTAGTTTAAATACATACTTAGAAGCCAAGTGATCCAGTATTTGTAAACCTATTATAACTCTAGTAAGACCTTGATGTTAAACAACAATCGGTATTGATCCAGACATAATTATTACAGACAATAGAATTTAATAGACTATTAGCTAGTCATTTATACAAAATTAATTTCCACACGACGCTTTATTAATTATTTTTGACATAAATTATTTTAGAACCTATTTTAGCGTTTACGGGCATACTTTCAACGCAAGTCATGCATGCAGGTATGTAATATAATCACTATCAAAAACTATGTTCCAAAAACGAACATTGTTTAAAAAGAAAGTAAGAACCATATTACTTTATTTTTAAACCATGTTTCTAACATTCCAATATTCTACACGATTATTCCACACTTTTCTTTGAATTTTCTTGCTGGTTTTTACAAATAGTTCGAATTAAGATACACATCGATAGAACAACATAGAAAGTCTTAAAAAACGAAGACAAATACGTAAAAAATAATTTTTAATCATAAAATGTACATATACACGCCTAAACCTCTCGAAAGAAAAATAAAAATTAATCACTTCTTAATTTCATAAAAGGATTTCGGCTATTACGCGCTAAACAAAAATAATAAGGGGAAAAATGTAAAAGAAAAAATGTTCAGAAGATTCTTTGATAAATAACAGTGGCAGGGTAGTGCAACGGGCAATTTTCCCTAACCGGATATTTAAGGGGAAGACTCCCCTACTTTTATGCAGCTGTTATTTCTATGAAACGTGCTCTTTGACGTGAAGGATATAACGGATCGATGACAAACGCTTTTGGCTCCACTGAACAAGATTTACGCGTGTATTTTGCTCCCAAAATTTTGTTTTGGTACGAAGTTTACGTCTCGTAATCTAATGGTGAGAAGTATACTTCTAACTAACTTCGAAATATTTGGTTGTTTATATACCGACATGTATCATATTTTCTTGGCTTTGTCTCGGGTTAAAATAAATAATATATTATAACTATATTGTAATAAGTTTTCATAGAGTAAATGGATTATATTGAAAGTCTGAACTGTAACCGTATTTGGAAACTGTCAATTAAATAGTTTTGATTTGATGCGATTTCAAACATATAGTCAAATAGAAAGACAATTATTTTAAAATAATAAAAACTTCTAATATTATATTTTCGCAGTCCTCCAAACTATTTTTTTTGTTAATATTTGCAAAATAGGGACACGCGGAACTTTGTTTTTTATACGTAAGGAATAATAAATCATCTATATCCGTAGAGGTACGGAGACGCCTGCAAATAAAAAAGCTATATTGTTAAGCAAACGGTGAGAGACGAGCTAGTGGTTTATATGTGTTTCTATGCTAGGTAAATACGTGACTACGACCAGTAGCAGTTACCCAGATTTCAGATAAATACTAACTAGATATTGTATATCTAGTTAGTATTTATCTTTAAACCCCACGCTTAACAACATGGTGTGCTGTTGAATTTAGTAACTAGGTCTCAATGAGGTTTTTTTTTTTAATTATATTGAAGTTGCGAACGCGCATGCAGTCCACCTGTCAGTAAAAGCCGCTCATGGACATCTGTAATCAGCTCCTGATAAGATCGGAGTCTTGCCTGAGGAAGGAAGGAGGAAGAAGCCGCAGAAGCGTTACTACACCTGAGGACAAAGTTGGAACGCCTCGAACACGTGTCTCCCTTACCACACACTTCAAACTAAACTATGATTAGCTCCGCATATACTCAAACAATAATAAAACATAGCATCGCTTAAAACAGCTGTTTTTGGCAGAATTCAGGAGCAGCGTTATGCAATATATCGTTTAAAATGTTACAATTCTCCGTATTTCGATTGTGGCACGAAAGCACACGTTCTTACTCGTACGTTCGAAGTTTGAAGGCATTAATTTAATTCTAGGTGGTACTAACACAACTGAAACCGGCTTGAGATAGAAATATTGACCTGTTTTGTTTGGTTACAAATATTGATATGTTTTCATAGAGTTAATATTAAGTCGCCAAGTCAGGTGATGGAACGAGTATGGTCTGACTATAAAAGTTCTTATTTCATCCAGATATCCATGGGCGGCGGTAGTGACTTACTTTTAGGTGGACTGCCTGCTCGTTTACTACTTTATTTACATCTAATATTAAACTGTTTGATCGAGGCTTGCTCCGTTTGTGGAAAAGTAACCAGTAAGAACATTGAAGCAGCCAAGAATAAAAATAAGCTTGAATGAATTCACCGCTGTCAAGATCAAAGTAAATCCTTTACTCTATGTAAAGCATCTCGTGCCAGAGACAATGTCGTAGGAATGTAAACAAGCTGTTGTCAGAGCCGGCCTCAGAATGCAAACAGTCTGGGAGACATCTTTGCTTAGTGCCTTCAAGATTGATTCGCTTTTATCGTAGCAATATATACCTTTTGTGGGATATTATACACTTGTGACATTACTGAAATGCCTGTTCATTTACTCAAACATATTGTATAGGTATCTGGTTCGATCTTATGTTTTGTTTTCGTGATTGGGCTACTACGGCGTCAACTCATTTCTGTTGTTGGAGCAGTTTTATTGTGGTGTCAGGGGAGTGGTAAGGTAGAATTAAAGTTAGTGCTTGCAGGTAAAAATACGTTTGTTAGGCTTTTAGACCTCTTATCATGGCAACAATGGGCTGCTTGACCAAAACAACAGATACTCAACGGAAGCCTCGTATCATGCATTAAATGCAATTTTTACAATCGTGCCATGTACCTTTTATTTTTTCTCGAGGTGGAAACCTCCAAATGGTACCCGACGCTGTGGGAGCAACGCCGGGGTATGTGGGATTTTTACCGCACTAAAACCCCCCCGGTGGCCGTCTTTAGCACTTTGTGAAGGACTCCGGGATCTCCAACGGAATGCAACCAGAGTCCTCCAAGCGCGATGTCCCTTTCAGACTCTTCCCCGGTGAGCATTTGCGCTCACCACACTTTCTGTTTTTTACGACAGCATGCGACCACCTATGCCGTCGTCCTTCCCGGGGTCACTTGTTGGAGAGTTTGAGATCCCACTTTTGCCGCCCGCAACCCTGGAAGCCCCCTTTCAGTCGCCTCTTACGACAAGCAGGGGATACCGTAGCCCTATTCTGATCCCGGAACATGCCACCGGTGCCATGTATCTAGCGGTCTTGAATAGCACCACGTCCTCTGTCTCCTCTGATGAACAACAGCATCTTCCTCTGTACCAGCAACAACACGCATATGAGGTGCAGCGTCTATTGGCAAAACCCCCTATTAGGCCTAAGACCAGCAATAGACTTCAAAAGGCTAATAAATGAGATGGTTGCATATAATTGATCAAGGATGGAAAAAAACATAGGCGCTCCACTGAGCCCTATCTTCGGCTCTCCTCATCCAGTTCCTTCCCGCCGCCCGGCGCAGATCGTCGCGCCGCCGAACAAGAGGGCGTCCCACGCTACGTTTACCTAGACGCGGTATCCACTGTACAAGATATACTTTGCTGCAACCCTTTTATGTCCCACTGCTGGGAACATGTCCCTCTTTACAAGTAGGCGGGCATATACCGAGCTGCAGGAATGATTTAGTTAAGTATCCAACTTTAAGTATCATTATTATATCACGAATGCAAACAAATTCCAAGGCTTTAGTTTGTACTAACTGTGCTCCGCGATTTTACTCGAAATTAAAATAAAAATGTATACATGTTTGATAAAGTTGATGGATTTTAACGAAATAGGGACAAAATGTTACCTGAAATTATGAACTATAGATAAAATTCAGTAGTTATCGTTTCATGCAATTTCCAGCATAGACAAACAAACACGACAATTCTAAAAATATAGAAATTAGTATTATTACTAATTACTAGTTTATATTTTTCGCGCGGAACCCTTATACTTTTTCTTTTTTAAAATAAATAGTCTTTATTACGCCTTATAACTTAAGATATCTGTCAGTGAAGCTCCCGTCAAAATCAGACCAACGGTTTCAGAGATTACCCAGAACAAACAGAAATACAAAAATTTTGATATATATTTTTTTTGTTATATGTACTTTACTAATAGGTACTTATGAAATCGCCGCTTTTCATTAAATAAATGTATTTTTATTTTTTTTATATTTTTTATTTCTATTAATCAAAGTAATCACCCATACAATCAATGCATCTTTACTAACGCATTGGTAGCTTATTGATGCCCTTCTTGAAGATATCAGCTGGACAACAAACTCTTTGAAGGCATTTTGTTCTGCCTCTCAGATATAGAATTTTTCTCCTGCCAAGAAGTTATTCAAATTCTAGAAAAAGTAGAAGTATGAGCAGTGGAGCAGAACGATTGACCTAAACTGGTTGAAGACGTGCTAGCTTCTCTCTATCATTATTATCCCGTTTAGTAAGAAGCTGTGATGAATTACACCCACGTTAGACCACCAAACAGTGACCATCACTTTTCTACGGGTAAGTTTTCGTTTAGGGCATTGTTTGGGTGCTGAACCAAGATCGAACCAACTTGCTGAGTGCTTAAGATTGTCGAATAGGATCTATTTTTACCTTGCCAATTTGACGCAAATGGACCTATATTATTTTGATGCTAACGTTAAAAGCTGCTGCTTCCAAAATTGACCACGTGGTTCATTTTTCAGGTCAAAATTTCCAGAACGGAAGCGAATAAACCAATAGCTGGTGGTTCGTTCGTTTGTAGTATTCGCTCCGTAAACGTCGTTGATGTTGCGTGCCGCTTGTGCCGCTTAGTTGCCACGATGGTACTCATACTCCATAATTACTCGAATATTTAACGTATCCATGATGACGTAAAATGTTCGAATGCGATGAAAACAAAACACTAACTATTAAACAAATGACGATTTTAGAAAAAATAATTCCATGTTCTTAAAATAAAATTCAATTGAAATTAGAATTATCAGCCAAAAAAAAATATTTTGATTTGAAATGGCCAGTACGGCAGAACGGCAATTTCATAGGTAAAGACCTAATATTAAAAACAAACACTGCAATTTTATTTATTTGTATATTCTTCTGATTCAAACAATTCTTGTTGGAAATATATAAATGTATAAAATGTGTAAATGTACAGACACGCGCTTTCATATTTATTATATGTAAGGATAGTATATAGAGTATAGTATACCACATTCACTTTAATTTAGCGTATGCCAATATTTTCAGAAAGCCACGAAAAATAAACCGTCTGGTAGTAAAATTGCTTGGTGTCAACAAGATGGGATTTCTTTTGCTTTAGGATTTCGCAGCAATATGGATTCTGGGTGGATAAACAAAATGGAAAAAGATGGATTTGAATACTTTGCGTCGAATATATTTTGCTATATTTTAGTATCCAATAAAGAAATATTCGTTTCAAATGAGTGTCTTAGAAAAGCATCATTTGAAATTCTGTATCCTTAAAAAGTAATTATAGTTAACTAATCTTTTTACGAACAGAACTACTACCTGGGTTCAACCAGTGTGGTTCGATTGGAGAAGGTACACTACAACACCTATTTCTAACATGAAGCTGATCTTGCGTTTCGGTGGAAGGGAGTGATTGCCGACTCACTTATATATGAGGCGACCATCTTAGTACACGGGGGTAGCAACATATTTGTCATCGACCCCCTTTGAAAAGATAGAACCCCTGTTCTATATGGAGCTACTTACAGATGTCCATGGGCAGCTGTAACCACCACTACTATCTCGCTCATTTGCAATTACAAACAGATTATTATTTAAATTCGTATTTTGTTTGTATTTTATATTTCAGCGTAATTGCATTTTTGTGCTCAATTTGGTTTAATTTTAACAGGCGGTTGATGCTTGATATTTACACTTAAAACGTAAACTTTCAAACTACATTATCTTCAGTCATACATTTACACTGCTAGAAAGTGTTCGATCTAAATTGCAATAAAACTTTCAATTGCTTTATGCAAATGTCGTTTCTTCAAGTCTATCGTTCGCATGGTCGAAAATCAAAGCCGTGTCCGTTATCAAGTTTGGCGCATTGTATTAAAACTTGGAGATTCATTAGAATAACATGAGACCAAGTAAATGTCTGCCGAAGTTGAAGGCTAAAGAAAGTCTCGGTAAAACATTTTGCCTGAGTTTTACTTAGGCTCATTATGTTATAACTTAGTTTTGGAATGACATTTAGTTTACTTTCGTTTTATATGTTTGTCGGACACCATATTTTATCATCATTAACCCACTACTTATGCTCATTGGTTCGCTACACTAGACCTACCCAAGTGCCTACGGATTCTCTCCTGCAAATGAGATATTCTTTAGATCTGCCTTATCAAATCCTTCAAAATAGAACAGAACGAACGTCAATGAGATTTATTATCTTTAGTATTGACTAGGTAGGTATAGATGCAGTGACCACTTCATAATATATTCTCTACATGTGCATTTGTTATTACCACATTTCCTAATTAATAAGCCTACACTAGATTTTTTCTTGATTCATAGATTTGCAAAACAGAACTATATATTGTCTTCACCCACAAACCTACTGTCATCGGGCGCCGACTGCCTGAATTGCTATTACTAGCATAGAATTGGATACTGTTCCCTAAGGATCGGAAGCACTATAGAACAAACTAGAACAAGATCGTTTGCCTTTCCAATATAACAAACGGTTCGGTCTTACAACGGAAGTAACCTAAAACAATCCGATAGAACGCGAGTATAACTTTACAAATTCTGTTGACTTTGACTTTAGCCGAAGCTGAAATTATACACCCGAATGATATCATCAAAATTTACTGTGAATATGAATTTGGCTGAAAACACAAGGATGATATTAAATCAAATAACTTTAGGAAACTTTTCCCTGCCGTTTATTTTGCTTAAAAGGGCCAGATTCATAGTTAAAAAAGAAATTCTTACACTGTTTTTCATTGAAGAATAATGTAAAGGCTCTGATTTAGATACTGGATCTGAAATGTCTTTACGTCATAACTGCCTACAAAATGGCTATATTTGAGTTTCTTTTTTGTTGCCGCAATGATATTGTAACTAGAAAAGACCTTATATTTTAATATCGTTAATAAAATAAATAGTGCATTCTATGTTAAAATCAAAATGGTTCCAACCTTAATTTTTATAGTTTAGGGAAATTTTATTCACAATGAAACAGATAATTGGCAACCCGTGCATTAAGCGACATCAAATTGATTCCCAAAATATTATAAATGACTAACTTAATAAGCCATCAGCGAACACTTCCAGTAATTGTTAACAACTAATCAAATCAGTCAGAGTTATGACGGAGGGAGCGCACATTAATTAGGGAGTGACAGCCTGCGGATGTTCGTGTGGGAGTAACTATTTGTTTCATCTCTGAACACCCTTATGATAAAAATACAATTATCAAATGTCAACACAAGCTTGTTTACGTTTACGAGTAGTTGAAATAAAAGATTTTGATAATTGATTGCTGATTGAACATATTTGAAATAGACGGTCTTGTACTTCTTTGGTTACTTTTTGATTCCTTCAAACTCCAATTTTAAAAATGTCCACCCTGAAGATGATCACTTCTCCATTGCTTTAACACAAGTTCGTGTTTTTTCATAATTATGTCCCTACTTACTCGTATATACCCCTTTTTTTTCAAGGGGGAAACCTTCAAAATGTACCCGACGCCGTGGGAGCGACGCCGAGTTATGTGGGATTTTTACCGCAGTAAAACTCTCCTCTGCGCTGTGTGGAGGACTCCGGGATATCCAACGGAACGCAACCGGAGTCCTCCAAGCGCGATGCCCCTTTCTGGCTCTTTCCTGGTGAGCGAGTGGTGTGACCTGACATGCGACCGACATGCCACCGACCTTCCTGGGGTCGCTTGGCTGGGCAGTTTGAGCACCCCCTCTTACCGCCCGCAACCCCGGAAGCCCCTTTTTAGTTGCCTCTTACGACAGGCAGGGGATACCGTAGCCCTATTCTGGTAACGGTACTACAGGGACATCTACTTATATACCATAACAGATGTTTCAATTGAAATAAATAAAAGCGATTCCCTTCTATAGAGTAAAATTAAATTTCACTGTTACTGAGTCACCGAATGACTTCTATCTCATTTGAAAATGATGGTCCTAAGCAAATGCAAAAGCAAAATGATTCTAAGCAATATCTAATTTATAACCATCACATATATTGCAAACGAATAAAACTTGCTCATAATTCTGATAAACTTAATTATATTGTTCATTTAGGGCACATAAAACAACTAAGATTTTTTGACGTACTAAGCCACCAGTAAATGTAGCGGCAAGATTACTCGTATAATTGTGTACTACAGTAGTAGATGTGCTATGTTCCTTGTAATGGTTTGCATCCGTTGCTAGTTTCACAGCTAAATGCGGTTCTTCTGGCCGCATAAGAACTGCATACACTTACTAAGCCTAGGATACAATTAAAGAAATATTAGGAGCGTTTAATGTAAAAACGTACCAGAAAACAACCAATTCCATATTACAAATATACCGACCTACTATCTGTTTAATATATATTCCATACTTAAAATAAACATTTAAATTCACCGTGTCTGTACACGTATATATTTGTAAAACAATAGTTTGGAAGACAGACAATAAGTAGTAATATAAATGTCTATAATAATACAACTTTTCCCTGTCAGTTTGTTTGAAATCGCTTCAAACCAAAACTACTTAATTTAATTCAAAGAATTGAAATATATTAAAACTCCATATCTAGATTTATCATTTGTTTCGTTACAATCCATCTAATCTATATAAAGTTATTACAATTTAAAAATATGTGGCTTATTATTAAATGCAGGAAGCCTTGGAGCACATCAGTAAGTGACATCAGACCCCTTTCAATAGCCTGAACGGGAATCCAACTCGAACTTCTCCATGGGCCGATTCCGTATAATTATCACTCCGTTGCATGGAACTTTAAGGAGTGATAACAAATGTTTAGCTAAGTCTATAAGATGACAACTTAATATGATGTAGGTATGTAGCCCATATACATATAAATCAACGTGTGACAGGGAGCAGATGTTAGATATTAACACCCATAGGGTAAGTCATTCGATAACTAATTTACCATCTGAGCATCGAACAATCACTCTATCCTAACGTGGAAGATTGACTTCCAACAACCCATTACATATTTTGAGCCACAAACACGTGTGTTGTATTGTGTAAAATAATGTAATATAATAATATGTAGTTATTATTTTTGTTAGTTTTTTACTTTGGATTTACCAGGTAATGTTAAATAACACGGGCATAACCACGTGTTAATTCTATTGTTGATATTATTATTACTAGGTGTGCCTGTGGTTTCGCCCGCATTAAAAATAATATGAAATAAATATAACATAAATTTATATCTTCAACAATTTTAACTAAAGAACATTTATCTAAAGAATACTGGTAGGAACGAAACTTACAAATTGCAAAACCAAATTAGCAAATATTTTTAGTTAGGTACATTTTTTAATCCTGAGCAGAGATTTATTTCTTTATATAATCAGCTTCTAGTGGTTTATGATTAAAGTACCCTTGCATCATCAGGATTAAGAAGTTGAAGGTCATACGTTTCATCCTATATTTTTGCCTAGTAAGCATAATACATATCCGTATACACTAAATGCTTCTATGGCTTAAATAATGTATAATTAATTAATTAATGTGTAATTAATTATAAACAACCTAAAAAAATATGCTACAAATTTGGAAGGCTGTGGTTGCCGGTTTGCTTTTATAGGAGGCGACCATATAGTTCTCTTGAGTAGCAATGCACCTGTGACTGACTTCAGATAGATTCCCTATACTTTATGAAGTTGCTTTCTTGATGTCCAAAGGCGACAGTGGTCACTTGCTATCAGGTGGACTGCATGTTCGTTTGCTATTTCAATGTTATAAAAAAAACCTACATACTAACCGAACAAAATATTTATTATTTTAAAAAATAGTGACGGAATTCGGCTCGCGTTATATACACGCGTGGCCGCGTCCGAAAGCGTCCAACCTAACCAGAACCCTATTTAATACGATTAATCACATTCTAAATTTTTATTTTTTGAAAATGTTAATTTATAATCTTTTTACCGTCACAATTTTACTGACCATAATTTGAACTTTGATAATTTAATTGAAACTTAATATAGTTTCAACCAATTGAACTAAATAGATACTTATAACATTTTTATTGGACAAAGAACAAATTCATCGTAATTTTTAAATTGTCACGTCTTTTTTTAATTTATAAACCGATTCATATAAAACAAACACTAAATGTTAAGTGAAGCTTACTACAATACTAAATCAGTGAAAATCGCATTTAAATCGAATCAGTCGTTACTGAGATTAACGTGCACAAACGCACAGACAAACATATAAACAGACAAATAAAAAAGAAAAATAATAATCATGTTTTTGGGTTTTATTCATCAATAAAGACTCCTAAAAATGGTTTGCTCCAAATATCTTCCACGTACAGGAATCGATCACCTACAAATTTATTCTATGTTTAGATAATCTCAGGACAGAGGAATGTTTTAGTTAAAAAATTACAATTTCAAAGAACTCTACCATTTTTATTCCATGTAAAATTTCAAATCGTTTAAAACAAAAGTGATGATTTATAATAGCAGCACAACATAAAACTAAAATTAATAAAGGTTTGAGACATATTTTCAACAACAAGCTTTTATTCCAATGCACTGAAAAAATACATTGTCAAACACACCATTTTGTTGCATTGTACAATTTTATATCATATAAAAGCTTGACCCGAGATTTTCCAGATTTATTCTCGTGACAAGCTTTAACTTATTTTATATATTAAATTCAAGCAGTCTTATTTCTCAATTCAGATATAAACAACATAGCTCTAATGATATAGTAATATAGGTATTGTTTATAATGGAAGGTACAAGCGTCTTCATTGTGTAATTAGGGCTTGACAGGGTGCAGATGGTCTTGACACAACGACCCTTATGGAAAAGTGATTCAGTAGCTAATTTACCATCTGAGGACCGTCAGTATATCGTAACATCGCTCCATTATGTGGGCGACTGACGCCCGACATTCGATGTGAAGTCATACAAAATAATTTGTGTGTATAATTATCTTTTAAGATTAATATTGTCGTGGAATTGATACATTTTAATACGTTACGGGTACTCACGATATGAGGTTTTATTTTCTTCTATTCTATATTTCGACTCAGTTATTTGGATCGTGGTCACGGCGAAAACTGACCGAATTTGAAATATCGGCAAAAAGAAAAAAAGTTCCATATTCCAAAAACCACATATTGTGAGTACCCGTAATATATTAAAATTTAATCATCTTGTTTGAATCCACATTGGATCAGCCGAAACAAAACATAGAAAGTGTTTCCCTGCAACCAGTGTTTGGCAAAACAGTTCTTTTCATATAGCTCTTTTTCTAATACTCTATATTCATTAACAAGCATGTAATGACCTTAATGGCCTAAGCAATTGGTTACGGTAATTTGCTTAGACTTCAAAAGTTGCAATTGCAAGATACGTTTAGGTACATGCTTACTTGATAAATAATTTCTTGATAATAAAACATTTACAAGTAAAGAATATAATATATACACACTTTCTAAGAAAAATAACAGTACATACCTATTACTAGCAAAGTTGAGAAACTGCGGTAGAACACCGTAATTGTGGTGAAAATAGTGACCCATATTTTCTCCACTGGACTTAACTATTGCTTAACGGCTTACAACAAGGTTACTTGCTACCTAGCACTTAGTGGACCGCAAATAAGATTTTTTTAGTAAAAGAAATAGAAAACGAGCTTACATTCCAACGTGTAATAGTGATTATTACCGCCTATGGATATTACCAGCTCCAAATATCTTAAAAAAAATATGTGTCAGCACCAACGAACGGCTGGAGTTTACTCCTTAAGTAAGATTGTCTGAACAGGCGCAATAAAATTAAATTTAAATAAGTTTCAATCATTCTAAACAGCGCCAACTATGCCACGAAGAAAAAACTTGAAATATGATTCGATTGTTGTAAACAGCGCCAACTATGCGATGGATGGAAAACTTGAAGTAATATTCAATTGTTGTAAACAGCGCCATCTACGCGATACATGAAAAAGAAAAAGGTGCGCGCAAACAATAGGTTACGCACCAAAAACGTAACGATCACTAGATTTTACTCCTCATACTTTTCTCATACCGGGCGTCTTATATGAAAATCGATTCTTAAGGAGTAAACTCCAAAAATCAAAAAGTCGACCACAAATACTAATGTTGTCACAGTTTAAAGCGCTAAAGTCTTTAAGACAATTAAAAGAAATGAACGAGGGAATCAAGCTTGCAGTCCATCTGATGAGTAAGTCATCCCTACGGATGGATCTGTTACTTGAGTTAGGATTGGAGTTATAAGTATTTAAAGTCAGAGGCGATGCTTCCCCAACTAAGTTGGAACGCCTTGTATATGAGTTACACCTAAAAACATACAGGTGAAGCTAATATAAAGCGTGTAAAAAGGTAGAAAGGTAAGCTAAAACCTTAAATCGGAATACATCAGACCTTAACACTGCTGTTAAGTAGAGATTAAGCAGAATTTAATGTGACAGCAGTAACTCGGAACTCCAATCACAGAAGTTTGTACCTAAAACTACGTTTACGTTAGGTTACGTAATTATATAATTCTGGCCCTCCTATTATGTAAGTCTGCCTTTCTACACTTAAACATTACCGCTATAAAATAGGCATATGAAATGGGAGTGGTTAGTTGTGTCGCAGCAATCAAAACTATAAGGTTTTACTATAGAATTACATAAGCCCAAAATAAATAAAAGTATATCCTAAACTAAGAGAGAATTCGAATTGGAAATCCAGTTATTTTGTACGGCCGTGATAATACGTGCTTTGGGCATAGACATCGTACGTGTGGCGTTACGGGTGGTGGCTTTCATTGTAAATCCTTCGATGTTCTAGAATTTAACCAATCCCTAAGCAATTTGCTTGACGCAAAATCCGAAGAGCGCCTTTAAGGTGTTAAAGGCGAGGAGACAAGCTTAATAATGAAGATTGTTGAAGAGATTTAGTGGCCAAGACATAGTCATTTTTTTAACTAATTGTCTATTTTATTCTACACTAGTTTCGCATCACCTTCAAGATAGAGTTAAACTTTGCATTTTTTTTCTATAAGGGTCGTTCCTCAACACGGACAGTTCACACAATTAATATTCATGAAATATACAATATGATAGGATATATTAAAGTCGCAGCATATACGTACTCATATATGGTGCGACTTTAATTTTTTGCCACTCTTGGGTGAAGAAAAATTTCATGACGCCTCATCCTTCAAACCATGTCATGACGCTTAAGCTTCAGGCAGTCACAATCAAAATCACATTTATATTACATACATCGTAACCCACTATTGTCCCACTGCTGGGCACGGGTCTTCTCTCAGAGTGAGAGAATTTTAGGCCATAGTCCACCGCGCTGGCCAAGTGCGTATTGGTAGACTTCACAGACGTTTTCGTCTCTTCGTCTCAGAACTCTTTTCGTTTTTAGAGAACTCTCAGATGTGTAGGTTTCCTCGCGATGTTTTCCTTCACCGTAAAGCAGTGATAATTAATTTGTAATACGCACATAATTTTAGAAAATCAGTGATGCGTCCTTGGGATTCGAAGCACGGACCCTCGATTGAGAGGCCGATTTTAAACCATTAGTCTATCACTTCTCGCCTATATTACATACTCACACTCTAAAAATATTGCCCTCCTTCTGAGCAAATCGGGTAAAACGCGATTGTCGCAAATGCGACATAAACATATTCAATCCCCAAATTTCGTATTTAAAGAATAAAGATTCGGTCCCAAAAATCCCCAGGGGCAGACAAATTGTTACAATTCACCCGCACAATAAAATCAAAATGTTTGCTCGACCTACTGGGACAACAAAAGACTTTCAATGAGCATTATTACGTATTGCTGGGAATAGTCGGCCGATCCAATATTCCTAGACATGTTGGTAGAACACTAAATAGCTGAATATGATGCGGCATATAAAATATGCTGGAAGAAATAACATTATACAATTGGTCGAGAGCCATTAAAACAGGGCTAAATAAATCTGAAACGATGCCAATAGAACCAAATTGTAGGCATCTAATTACAGTGCTGTGATCCTTCAGAATTGGTAGACTTTCAAAGGATTCCGATTTAGAAGAGCTACCAATTACTTAAGTGATGGATTAGATTCTAATTTGAAATTCTATATTTCTCTATTGTTTCAAGCGTGTTGACTTGTAGCTGTACAATAGTCTCATTAATTAGGTTTTGTAACACAAGAAACATACCTGAAATGGATCACGAACACACTCCTCTACAATCACGAACTCCCTCTATTTTCAAAATACTCCTTTAAAATTCTACAATGAATTAAAGACTTCTTGATATCGGAGCACACTTTAACTTAACAGGACTACATAAAATACGTAGAAAACCATTAAAAGCACGGACTGTCGAGACAGCAATCCATTACAATAGTGGTATCGGAAATATCCGCCTGTTCTATGTCCAGGCCGTGCCAAAAGATTCTTACCCTTTGGCCTTCGGTAAAATAAATCGACCAAATATATAGCAGTAATTACAGTGTTGCGTACTAATGAATAGTCATTTGTACAGAAATTAATTCTGGACGCCTAGTAATGTAACCTTTGATTCGCACTCACTAATCTTTTTTTTTCCTCCTTACTGGCTGTTTTTGGAAATACATGGGCCACGTTTTACGTATATAATACTAGCTGAGCCCGCGGTTTCACCCGCGTTTAAAAGAAATGTAACGTGACATACATTAACCGAAATTTTATAACTTTAATAATCTCTATTTTATTCTTTTTAAATATTAAACATGTGCATTTTTCCGACATAAAAAGTAGCCTATGTCATTTTCTGACCCTTTCCAAGCCATGTTATAAACAGAAACAAAACTATCCCACCCACGGGAACCTTATATTATTTTCATTTTAATAAGTAACCAGACTATAATATATGTCTTTGTTCAACTTTATCCAATGCCATCCAGCCATTCTGACGTGATTGAAAAACCACGTTAATCAAACCACAAAAAAAACACCTATCCTCACTATAATTATGTAAGTCGGGGTTTTATAATAAAGTAGGGTTTTTATAAATAGTTGTCAAATTGGTTTATTTTTTTACGCAATTATTAAAATATCTTTCATAAATGTTATCTTTCATGACATAACTTTGTATAATAAACTGATCGTACTTATAATTATTTAGTAATAACAAACTATTAATCTATGACTTATATTCTTAAGTAATTATCAAAAAC
>MOOZ01000153.1:447427-463150 GCA_002930495.1 Cecropterus lyciades
TCCCGTCATGCCCGCACTCGGCAACAAAGTGCTGCGTCTGTGTATGCATACTTACTGTTATGATTACATTAGTACATTTCACAATTAGGCAACCTGCCTTGGCTGATTACATTAGAACATTTCACAATTAGGTAACCTGCCTTGGCTAACACAGACTAAAGAACAGAGTAACTCAAGTCAAGTTCATCACCGTATGTTTCTGCTTAGGAACCTTATTACAAATATACAAACAGAAAATAACTAACTCCTACCGCTTAGGCAGGCAGTACCTTGCATCATGAAGATTGAGGAGTTGAAGGTCAAATTTTTTGTCATATAATGCCTTCCTAAATAGTAAAGGTACACTCCAAGTTTCATGAGAATCGAGTTCGCTGAAGTTATCAACAATTTTGAAAAAAAACAGGGGTAACGTTGAGGGTTTTAATTTTTTTACGACAAACCCTTAGTATTTTTGCAAAATTAAAAGTAGCCTACGTTACGCCTTATGATATCAGCTATCCTACAGTGAAAGTCCCGTCAAAATCGGTCCAGCGGTTTCAGAGATTAGCCGGAACAAACAGACAGACAGACAGACAGACAATAATTTTAGTAATTGCTGTTTTGTTATCAGTATCGTATATACTTCCATATATATGCATTTGGTAAAAAGCTGTTTTTTTGATATTACAAACAGACACTTCAATTTTATTTATATGTATAAATAAAAGTCGCAAGCAAACATGCCACCTGATGGTAAGTAACCACTGCCATCCGTCGACATAGATACTCTAGGTAAGAATATCTTAGTTTGACCTGAGGTTCGTCACAAATTGTCTTTGTCTTGCTACCCCTGAAGGACTCGAACCACAAATTCTTGTATTTGAATATTGTAATGTTTAAATATACCTAATATAATACACCTAATAATATTCGTCGAATTTTAAACTACATGATTTCTTATTTATTTACAATAGTTAACTTGACGGTTATTACTTACTCCTTAAATTACCGCCTGAAAATGTTTTCAATGCAATTTTTTATTGAGATGTACAATTTTTAAACGCGTTGGTATTTTTAAACGTTTCATTTAGTGTAAGATAAAAATTATTAGGTATAAACCGTCGAAATTTTATGTGACATATTTTCGGCAATGGAGCAAATCAAGTGTAGATCAAATTTTCTCTTAAATTAAATTATAGGCATTAGGCTGTGTCAATCAAATTTTGCGACAGTTGTCCAAAGTTTATGATACCTCCAGATAATTAGAAAAGCCTTCTAGGAGATTAAATTCATTGTCTGTGTAATTACACAGGAAGCCTTATAATTGAAGGTTTCCATTTAAATAACACAAATACAATAAGAATAATAACTAAGGGCAACGCTTTCTTCTTCGACATTCGTTTATTGAATACATTAGTATATATTATTTAAATGAAATACTTATATTTAAATGTAATTAAATTATACAGGTGAATTAAAACCTCTTATTTTTGATAGATTTATACATTATTTTCTAAAAACTTTTTTTTTATAGTATATAAGTTATTTTCTACTATATAGCTTTAGAGTTATTTATTTTTTCGTCTTATTTGATTTGAATTCGTTACGTCGATTTTAATTCAAACATAGTTTAAACAATATATGAACTGATAATCAAGATACTGTGAGGATGTAATTAAATTCAGTCTAACTCAATAGTTTTGGGTTCCGGGTTCGATCCTCGCTCACAGAATCTGACTGATGAAATTAGATTTCTTTTCTAGGTCTGAATGTTTGTGTATTCACCTTTGTATGTTCATGGCACCCATGATAGAAAAATATCTTGTGGGACTACTAGCTTTGAAACCGCTATACAAATAAAACTATATTTACACATAAACTACTACTACAATTTGCTTCTACAACCTTTAAACAGTATGTCATCAAATGTACGGTTAAGACCAGCCATCGGTCAGGGTCTTCCTAATCTCCTTAAATACAAATCGATCTACTATCCAATGGGCGACAAAAAGCGAACCTTTCTTTGAACTAAGCGCATTACGGAGACATTTCCTATAATACCGAGCTGTAATCCCTTCCTTTTGTGCCTAGTTTTATTGTAAGTAGATCAGGATAGGTGTGCAATTTCTATTTCGAATGCAGATGTATCAGAGAATAAATGATTTAAAATGGCATTCTCGTCTTAAGAATTTTATAAGGTAATTCTTTGCATATTTATTTTAAAGACAAAATTTGTACGAATTAAGATTATTTTTCTTATTAAATCGATATCTTATTATATAATTATAGGATCTATTATGATCCTATAATTGCACAAGATGAATTATGTCATATTGTTTCTATTTAAAGTGCTATATATTATTATAATGATACTAGCTGACCCGGCAAACGTTGTTTTGCCATATAAATTACTAAAATGGCTATTAAAAAATAGGGGTTGGTGATAAAAGGGTAAAAAATTAGGGTTGTATGTATTTTTAATGCCACGTTATAGAAAAATAAAAACAAAAAAATGTTAAGGGTGAACAACCCTTATCACGTAGGGGTATGAAAAAACAGATAGTAGCCGATTCTCAGACCTACTGAATATGCATATAAAATTTGGTAAAAATCGGTAAAGTCGTTTCGGAGGAATAAGGTAACTAACATTGTGACACGAGAATTTTATATATAAGATAATTAATTGTTGTTCAACTGCATATGTAAAATAGTGTACGTACTTGACAGTTTTCAAATAGTTTTGATACATATTTGTAGAGTTATTTTTATGGCCACATAAATTATAATAATTCAATAATAAAAATAATTCTAAAAGAAAATGACCAAGTACCTACTCATTATTAGTTGTGTCTTGCGATTTCACCCGTGCATTAAAATAACAAATCACATATCTTTAAATTGTAATTTTGACAACTTTGACAAGATATGTACTATGAATATAATATTTTCAACTTTTTAATCCGAAAACTTTAAAGGGATTTTAAACAGATTAAAATTTCTAGATTTATAAAACTATTACTTAACTGACTCTATTGTCATACTTCAGTTCCCATTTCAGTTGGAATTGTTGAGAAAATGTAAAGTTACGTACGACATACAATTTTCAACAATGTCTGTAATTATTATTACATGTTAGACCCTCCTAAGTACGGACACTAAGAACCTTCACTGTAGCAAATAGAAATGAGCGTATAAATCCATTAAATATAATAAAAAGAAACTTCACGGTGTCTGTACATTGCAGATATTTACAAAAATGACATGAATTCATGACAATGAATGAGGTTGACAATAAGTAATACATATTATTCTTTTAGTCAATGTATTTGAAATAGCATCAAATCAAAGCTACTAAATTACATTTTAAGGTTTGAAAATATTTTTATACTTCGTAACATGAGGCAACATTTACTCTTTATTTCACTAAAATCTATGTAATCGAATGTTATTACAATTTAAATTCAGAAGTTACTTTTCAAACATTGTTTTACGTGGTCTGTGGTGCTAAATAGATTAAATATCTGTAAAAAATGTTAAAATTATAAAATCTCCTTTAAATATATGTCAATTTACGTTACGTTTTTTGAAACGCGGGTGAATCCACGGATCAAAGCTCGTACAGAATAATGTTATAGTTAGACGGGATAATAAGAGCGTAAAGTAACAAATCCCCGATAAAAGGATGGATAAATGGACAAGCGCGGGACCTAATTCGCGCATTAACACGCATATCGGCAATCATTAAGCTTGCTATTCCCGTTATATTTTCCGTGTACCCGTTACAGAGGCTCACTAAACGGCAATATCTTTCAAATCGATCTCATTATTGGAGCTCATAAAATAATACCTATTCTCTTCAACATACCTATCTGACATTAAAGGGCAGACAGATATCTGAATGATATATTTAGATTTCTGTTCTGGATCTGTGTGCTTGTGTACGTGTCTTTGTTTGTCCAGGGCACCTAAGTCACAAGATAAAATTATATCGTGGGGGCTATAAGGTTAGGAAGCGTTGTTTATTTAATAACATTATGATTAGCCTGAAGCAGCAAACGAGCATGTAGTCCACCTAATGGTAAGTGATTACTACCGCCCATGGACCCTTAAGCAACCTCATATAGAACAGGGGTTCTATCAGAAGTCCTTCACAGATGCTTTGCTAGTCCCAAGGATTAAGATGGTCGCCTCATATAAAGGTGAGCCGCCACACCCTCCCACTGAAACGCAACAACTGCTTCACGCTATAAATAGGTGTGGTGGTGGTACTTCCCCGGTTGAACAACAATGGTTCTACCACTTGGTAAAGCGTTTTTTATTATCACACTCATAAAATATATTTTATTTTATGAGTGCGTACCTAAAGTCGATTGAGAAGTCTTGCCTTAACTAATAGACTATCCCAAGCCCAAGACTATCGAAGCCCAATTTCAGTTAAAGGTATACCTTTAACTGAAATTTGGCTTCGATAGTCTATTAGTTAAGGCAAGACTTCTCAATCGACTTTAGGTGCGCACTTCTTAACTTCAAAGGTCCCATCTGTGTATTAGAAATGAATTATCACTTGCTTTAAAATCGACGCCTGAATGTCCTAAAAAGTTCCAAAGATGTGCGAAGTCTACAACCATTCTCGACCAATACGGTGGACTCTGGCCGAAATCCCTCTCTTTGAGAAAAGACCCATTGCTTAGTGGTGAGATTGTGGTGAGGATTAACTCTTTGTGCCGTAGTTGCTTTGGTGACATACAAAGGGTATTTCAATAACACCCATCCACCACCAATCCTAGAGCAAAAATCGAAATTCACTGTTTTGATGCCTGGTTGGCCGAGGAATAATCCCAGAACATTTTGTGCGTCAGGGTGGTAAAGCGACTACTACGCCTATGGATCATCAATTAAAATAAAATAAAGGTCGTTATTAGTTAGATTATTTTACTTTGACGGTATTATTAATCGGCCACTGTCTATTTTTCGTACCCTTAAAAGATAATGGTTGTTCACCCTTAACTTTTTTTTTTAATTTTTGGACAATTTTTTTTGTTTTTATTTTTCTATAATGTGGCATTAGAAAATACACCCTAAATTTTTAACCCTTTTATCACCAACCCCTATTTTTAATAGCCATTTTAGGAATTTAATCATTTATATGGCAAAACAACGTTTGCTGGGTCAGCTAGTTCCTATATATAATATATTTTCCGAGATAAAAAAACAATATAGCCGTCAAAGTCACCGACCTTTTAAAGTTAAACTTATTTTACATACCAACCTACATATATTTCTTATTGAACACATTTAAGTAGGTACCTGCTAACTAAACAAATAATATAAGTTTGCATAATACAAGTAGATACAAGCTGTTTTCGTACGAAGAATATTCGTAATTACTATTTAGGTATATCTACGAATCTTATTAAAGTTATCTATATACTAATATATAAAAATGAGATAGTGTGTATCTGTGTTACTCTATCACACAAGAACCACTGGTCCGATTTACATGAAATTTTGCTTGGATGTAGCTTATTTATCTGATCAGTCTATAGGCTACTTTTGATTTCGATATTTTTCGGTACCTATTTAAAAAATAGCAAACTTTTAATGGTATATACCATTAATACCACGAGGTTAATATTTAATTTTCTATCTTCGTTCTTATCATTTTACATGTACCTCCAGCTGTTAGCGAGTAAAACCTTATAAATTTATACTTACTAGTTACTTACGAGTTCATTATAAATTTATAAGGAAAAATATTGTTTTCTAGATGACGTGCAAAAACGGCATATGGTTTCTCTTATTATGAACAATGCCGTTAATACCCATGCACTAGTTTTGTTTGAACAACAATGTCAACCATCCCCTAATCATTTCCACCGGACGCTACAAATATTTGTTTATCATTGTAAACTGTTGGGCCGTCATTTCTATTTGTTTTGATATCGCTAGCTATATGTTATTAACCTTCGACACGCGCGGTCATGCGCTGTCTCGCCCTCGTATCGCGTTATAGATAGATACAATTACTCGGCGTATGAGCACTGCCCCTCCGGTCGGTATAAAGTGTATATCATCGCTACGTTTAATGGTCGGTCAGTTAACGCGCTTCGCTCGTCCGCACAGCGCGTCGCCAATTACCGCGGAGCGTTAATAAACACAAAGAAAAATGATTCTTTTACGAGCAACGTGCTTACTGTTCCTCTGCGGTATCGTGGCAGCTGACGTTTCAGAACCACACCCGCTCTCGGACGCCTTCATAAATCTCATTAATAAGAAAAAAACTACATGGATAGCTGGACGAAATTTTCCAGAAGAAACTAGCATCGAAAGTCTAAAGAAACTAATGGGCGCACTAAACGATTCATTCATAATGACGCTCCCACAGAAAAAACACGAATCCGACCTCATAGTTAGTCTCCCTGAAAACTTCGACCCGAGAGATAAATGGCCGAACTGCCCCACATTAAATGAAATAAGGGATCAAGGATCTTGTGGAAGTTGCTGGGCCTTCGGCGCGGTGGAAGCCATGACCGACCGAGTTTGCATCTATTCCAATGGTACACAACATACCCACTTCTCAGCCGAAGATCTTCTAAGTTGTTGTCCGATATGTGGACTAGGATGTAATGGAGGTATGCCGACACTCGCATGGGAGTACTGGAAACATTTTGGTATTGTGTCAGGTGGAAACTACAATTCCAGCCAAGGATGTCTGCCTTACGAAATTGCCCCTTGTGAGCATCATGTGCCCGGAGACAGGATGCCTTGCAGCGGTGATACGAAAACGCCAAAATGTGTAAAGAAGTGCCGAGATGGATACAACGTGCCTTATAAACAAGACAAGCATTACGGTAAACATGTTTATTCCATAAGGGGCGGAGAAGAACATATTAAAGCTGAGTTATTCAAAAATGGACCAGTGGAAGGCGCGTTTACAGTATATGCAGATTTGCTTTCTTACAAAAGTGGAGTTTACCAACACAGTCAGGGTGACGCTCTTGGTGGGCACGCCATTAAAATTGTTGGTTGGGGTGTAGAAAACGGGAGCAAGTACTGGCTTATTGCAAATTCCTGGAACTCAGATTGGGGCGACAATGGCTTTTTCAAAATTCTCCGCGGGGAAGATCACTGCGGCATTGAGAGTTCTATCGTTGCAGGAGAACCCTTGTTATCTTGAAAATTTTGTGAAAAATATAATTAAGTAATATTACTGTAAGATGTGTATTAAAATTGTAATAATTTTGTTCACAAATATAAAGCTGATACAATAACGTTTGTCGTGTTTATTTTTTTCAAAAATCATAATACAACTTTATCGATATAAACATAGTACCTACTTATAAAAATAAGCACCACATAGATGTACATATTTTTCTATAACTTATAATCTAAAATAAATAAGTATCAAATGATACCATATTGGCTGTATTCCATTATTATTGTAACGACCAAATATTATTAAGTATCTTATAATTTAACTTTTACAAGCTAATTGAATAAATATTTTCTCGAAAACGAAGCTTAAAAACTTTTTGACACTAGTCTGTATATGATAAAAAGATTGATTGATTGCTTGGAAGCATGTGTAAAATGAATCAGGACTATTAAAACCTCATATTTACATATTTACATGTGTGATTATTTTATCGGAACTAAATATCAAATAAATATAAATATATGAATCCATACAGAAAAGCAATAAGCACAGGATATTATAGTAATTTTCAAATTAGAAACAGAAACTGTAATTTTATTTACATTTATGTAATATTTTTTTTTATATTCTGTATGAATGTATGTATTTGCTTACAAAAATACATAAAAACACTATCTCTTTTGTATGAGGCATACAGTAACCAGTTGGTGTTATCATTTTGCAGATATGAGTATTTTGACAGATGCTGCTAAACAAAGACTTGACATGATCTGTACCTATTTATTTGTGTATAATCATCAATTAATAATTAGCTGATGTTATACGTACATGACCTATTAAAGTTATGTAATTTTAGATGCTACGGATTTTATGAGTGCCGTAAATTGCATTTTTCATGACGAAAAAGTTAGCAACCTTTATTTTGTTTTTATTTTTTTTTATCTGTTGGTAAGTAGTTATGATTGTCACCTTTACTCAGCAATTAAAGTACATTTGCTATAAAAGTTAAAAAAACAGTTATTATTTAAAATGTTTTTACGGTTTTGGTTTAACGCCTTTAAACCTAACGGTATTAATTTGCGGCCATCTTTTTTCCTCATATAAAAAAGAGTAGTTTCATAATAAAGTAATATTTTGTTATTTTTTTTGATATCTTTGACCAGAGACAACTTTTAGCGGCAAAACAGAGATAACGTAGATAATCTTTCACACAAAAAGATGGCTGCGAAGTAATAAAGATAGGTTTTAAGGCGCTACGCCAATACCGGCAAACATTTTTGTTTTACACAAAAAAACTTACGATCCTAACTTTTTTTATTCCAAATTGTGCAAAATAAAGTATTATTGTGTACTTTAATTTTCTCATAAAGTATAATTACCTAAATAAAGTACAATACTTTATTATTTATTTATTTATACATTTACAGCCAGACAAACGTAACATATAAAAATCTAATGCGCTTATATAGCAGACAATTATATTGATACAACAACTGACTGTACGTACTCACCGGCTATTCTGCGAAACACAGCAGGCGTTGAAAAAAATAAATCTAAGGTTATGTCATAAGCGAGTACACCATTAAGCATTAAGGTAAGCGCGTGAACAACAGACGATTCACTCATCAATACCAATCTTAAATAAATTGTGTCTACTTTCCCTAATAGACTCATTAGGGACATTCAGCGATATAAGCACTGGGGGATTACATACACTACCCCTAATTAATTGGTAAAAATATTCAATTATAAAGTACCGATGATGATGCTATATGTAAGTAACATTAAATTGCAACTACATATTCTAAAATGGATGAATTGTTTTCAAAAACTGCAATCAAGAAAAAACCATGCCAACCATCCATGACACTTCATTGGATTTAAGACTTTATTCGATTTTAATTTCTTTTACAATTTATTATTTTTAGGTAATACCTAATACCTATATGTATGAGTTGTATCTAAAAGAATATCTTATTCATTTTATCATAGACAAGAGTGAAAATATCGCCTGTCTAGCCATTATTTGTTTCCTAAAGCTTTTTTGTATCTATATGTATAAACTCAAAACAAAAACATCCAAAGCCGTTTAAGTGGGTAACCAACTGAATAAAGAATGAAAAATTCGGTAACAATAATTTTCGTGGCCTAATGAAATTATGAAATAAAAAGGGTAATCTTTTCGAGCGCATGTATGTATGTGTTCATTGTAGTATGTTTGTATTTTTATGTATTATCATGACAATATGGGTATAAAATTTTATTTAGTAAATAGATTATTCCAAATATATATTTATTATCACTTTTATGATACCTATTTATGGCAGATACTATTTTGACGAAAACTCATAAAAAGCCTTAAAAAGTATTTAAGCAGTCGCGTTTGTTTAAATATTTTTAACAATATTACTTGTTGAAACAAATTTATGGCAATATTGATAAACAACAGATGGGTTAGGTAGGTACGGGTTACAAGACATTGTACATATATGATTTAATTTGTCACATGTTCCTAGAAATACCTACAAAGTGAGAAAATGGATATTAATTACAGTATACACCATTTTCTATTAAATTAAACGTATATTGGCATAAATGGATATGTACGCAGACGTAGTAATAATTATTATATACCAAGTTATTATGTAACGAAACTTCAAAGCTTATATATTAATAATATACGTGTTAATTTATAGATTTCTTTTACACAATCAAGAACATTTTTTGTGTACAGCAAAACCTTAATTATAATTTACAATAATATTTTTTACAAAATGGAATTACAAAAACACTGCAAATTGGCACGTAATTATACATTCACGCCTTTTAAATATTTCCCGTAAAATAAGGTACACGCGCATCTATCGTGAGGTAGTATTGTTATCGTTATAGAAAACTAGCTGTGCCCGTGGTTTCACCCGCATTAAAAAAAGTACCATGAAATAAATATAACCGAAAGTTATAACTTCAACAATTTTAATTAACAACATTTACTTAACGAACATTGGTAGAAACTTATCTTACAACATTCAATACGAAATAAGCAAATATCTTCACTTAAAATAAACTAAGGAACTGCCTCCCCTCATCCCTCCCTTTGGACCTTAAATAATACTTTAACAGGTAATTAAATCAATTACTTATTTTAAATATTCAGTTGCTGGATAGGATACAATATTACTGACATCCTAAACTACTACTCGTACTATGCATTAATGTCGAACCCTTGCATTGTAAAAAAAAACAAAAAATGAAATAAAAAAACGACTTCCATGCCACAAAAGAGCAAAAATAACTTAAATATGTGTTGGTTTAGTAGATACACAGTACATAGTCCCGAAGTTCGCCCTAATCGTAATTCATAATATAAGCAGTACTTCTGCATCATTAGGGTTAGGGAAATCAAAGACAATTTTTTATCCTATGCCTCATTTATACATGTGTACATATTAAAAACATGTAAACAACAAATACTAAACTCATATGGTTTAAGCAAGCTGTAGTACATTATCAGGGTTCAAGAGATGAAGAAAAAATTTAAATAATATGTCTGCGATCAATAACCTCATGTAGCTAACACCTATGGTTTAGGAATGCAGTACCACTCGATGAACGCAGAGTAGTTGAAGATCAAGTTTTTCATCAATTGTCTTGTTAAGATTGCGTATATAAACGCTTTTATATACTCGTAAGCAACAAATAGCCAACTATTATGGTCTTAGTCTTACAATACCCTGCATCATCAAGTTTGAGAAGTTGAAGGTCAAAATTTTCTTCTCATATCTCTGCTTCGTAATCTCATTATATATCCGTAAGCACCAAATAGCCAAATGCTATGAATTAGACATTCAATACCCTTGCATCATCAATGTCGAGGAGTTGAAGGTCAAATTTTTAATATTATGTCTCTACTTAGCAATCTGATTATATATCGGTAAGCACCAAATGGCCAGTTTCTATGGCACAAGCATTCAGTATGCAGGGGTCNNNAGTACCCCTGCATCATCAGGCTTGAGGAGTTTAAGGTCAAGTTTATCATCGTATGTCTCTGCTCAGTAATCTTATTTTATATCCATAAGCATCAAATGGGTAACTTCTATGGTTTAGGCTAGCAGTACCCTTGTATCATCAGGATCGAGGAATAGAAGGTCAAATTATTCATCTAATCATGTTAGTTCAGATACAAAAGATTTATTCCAAGTTTCATAAGAATCGGATTGAGTTTCATGATTTTATCTTTAACAATGGCGAACTTCCATCCCTTATTTTAACCCCTTCAACCCTTTTTCGCAATAAAAGGTAGCCACATGGCTTTCCTTTCCCAAGGTCAACTCTATCTATGTACCAAATTTCATTAAAATCAGTTCTGTGGTTTAGGCGTGAAAGCTATCTGTAACATCTATCTATCTGTCTATCTGTAACAGATAGACAGATAGAGTTACTTTCACATTTATAACACCTATCCCTACTATTATATAACAATAATAGTAGGGACATCCTATCCCTACTATTATATAACAATAATAGTAGGGATAGGTGTTTTTAAGACTTCCGTACTCAAAGGGGCCGTATTAATAAGACTCCGCTGTCCGTCTGTTTGTCACCAGGCTGTATTTCATGAACCGTGATAGCTAGACTGTTGAAATATTTACAGATGATGTATTTCTGTTGCCGCTATAGCAACAAATACTTACTATGAAACAAAATAAAACAAATATTTAACAGAGGCTCCCGTGCAACAAACTTGTTTTTTGCTCGATATTAATAACAGCAACAGATAGACGCTTGAACTATTCTCAAAATATTTAGTTATATATTCGCTTAAAAAATTAAAAAATAAATTCAATTAAATATTCAAGTGGAGCTCCCATACAACAATCGTTTTATTTAATTTTTTTAACATATCGTGCGCGAGTCCAACACGCGTTTTGCCGGTTTTTTTTTATTAATAATTTTACTACCTTTATTTATTATGAACCATTAAAAAATATTCAAAAACATTTAAAAATTTATTCAAAATCATTGAACTATATATTTTATCTCTTTCAATTTATTATTGACACATATTATCTACTCGTCCTTTCTTTTATTTTTCTACAAAAACAAACAACGTTTTACTATTTCTATGAAGGAAGTCACAAATTACATAAGGTTATTTTAGGTAATTTATGACCTAAGTTTATCCTATGTTACCTTATTACCTGATTTGTGACTTCCTTCAACAAAATCATAAGCAAAGAAATCGTAAAACGTATTAAAAAAAAAAAGAAGAAAACAATGCTGTAGTAGGAAACAATGCTGTTTATTTCTTGTAATTAAAACTGTAGCGAATGAACTACAAAGCAATAATAAAGAATTTATTCATGACAATTAGTTTGTTACGTTACGTTGGGGTATATGTTTATACATATGTGAACAACGACCAACGAATCAATTATGCTTATTAAGCGAAATGCGCAATAATGTTCATCTACCTCAATACATAGGTATCTTACTACCTATTATACTCTTAGCAATTAGTAGACTAATGAAACCGTAAGAAGTGCAAAATTTGCAACTCGTAAATGAGACCCGTTAGTCGATCAAAATACAACAATAGGACAAAAGGCGTCGCGCCGTCTCGTCGCGAAATTGTCCATGTCATTGCGCCAGTAAAACGATGCCTTTACAAGCAGTTTCTGTACAAATTTAGTGATAAAACTGTTTTGTTCATCACCACTTATTATAATTCAGTCTATATACCACCATATTAACCCATTGCGAGTATTGCGACGTAATAAGTACACTTTTATTACATTCCTCAAGGTGTTTTCTTTCATTGTTAGAGTATGCGATAATTATTTCAATTTTTTGCACGTGTATGATTTGAAACCGACGCTCTACACCGTACACGTTCCTACTAGTAAACGTAAGTAATCACTGCCTCCCACGAAAATCTGTATAAGGAGATCACCAAATCTCCAATCACAAATAGGACTGGAGTTTTCTCCGAAGAAGGCCACGTGTGAGTGCCCTTAAGGATTAAGTTGATAGATACACGTTTGGTGACACTCTGTTAAACCTGCATACAGCAGCATACCTGTCTATTTTGATTCCGTGCGACATCCTTTAAAGAGTCAACTAAAAATATGATCAAGTCTTTGTTAATTTTGTAGTTTAAGTATGATCCTTAAAGTCCCAGCCCTTATTCCGACAATAAGTGAAATTGAATCGACGCACAAACATTTTGGAACCGCCAGTGCATGGACTGTATGGTAACAGTCTATGCACTGTCGATTCCAGAATTTTTATAGTCTTGATCAACAGAAGATAGACAAAGGTTTTGACGGCAAAATAAGAAAAGGTTTTCTTTAAGGAGGAATTAATTTGTCGTTTAGATTCTGAGGGCCAGGTCCTGCTTTCGGAACACCAATACCATGACTGAAACATGTTTGTGACCGTATGAAATAGGTTGTGTATTAAGTATAATTCGTTATATTAAAGTTCTCAATTAGAATATAGAACAAATTTTAAAGATACTAAAGTAATCATTTGATTTCTCAAGGACAGAAGTTTTGATTTAATTAGAAATCTACGAAATTCTTCGAAGTATTCCTTTAATATTAAGCGTTTGATAACCTAAATGCGGCCATTTACGGAATTTGCGGCCACGAAACTTACTAAAAATAATTCAGTTAAGAATTAATTACACGTAGAAATATTATTTTAATCAGTTTAAAACGTACCTTGATATCACCAACAGTTGAAAAATTTATTTTAACTGACATTTTTTTACATAAAGTTTAAATACGTTATAAAATTCCCAATTTTAATTTCAAATTTCGAAATCCTTAGATATATTCTTGAATATTTGTATGTTTATGGGGGTTTTGTGAATATGTGAGAGCAAAGTATAAATGTAGGTACAACTAAAAAAGTATCTAGAAAGACTTTAACAAATTCGTACGCAAACTATACAGTCGAGTTTCGCATTAACTCCATATATAAACCTACCAAGTATCAATTCACAGTGATCTCATTTACGTTAATAAACAGTTCGTATCTCGTTAACTCCTCGCAGAATATACCTACATTTACCTATTTGTATCAATCCAATCTATAGGCAGGTTTCTATGCCAATTCCTGTATCAGATTACGTTCATCAACTGATTGTGGTTATGCACAGCAAATGACCCTTTCAAATAATATTCGTAACTAATTTAATGTGGCAACAACAACAATAGATTACATTCGTGTTATAGATGTGTTAATACCACTACTGGGATATTTAGAAATTTGAACGAACATCAGTAACAGTTTTAACAGACTTTTTGAAAATAATAGTATAAAAACATAAAAAACACGCTTCTGGAACAAGCTGAACTAAAAAATCGATAATAATTTTCTATAAGTGAAAAAAATAGAGCGACAAGAAAAATATATACGTATGAATAGATACGTCCGAAGCTAATTATAGCGTGTTAAAAAAGGAAGTTATCATTTCGGCTGTTATGTTTTTTTTTTTTTTATATTTATGTACACTGATTACTTCGCCAACTGTGGACCGATTTTTTTTTCTATTATTCGGTAGGGTAGGTATACTTGCAGTTTGGTCCCATTGTCACCAAGTGAAGACATAATGATAGAATCCTAGGGAAACCCTCAAATTGTATAAACGCTTATTCACATTAATTTAGAAGTTATAACTTAGATTCTGCCAATCCGATTCTCATGACACTGGAACGAACATTGGATATCTAGGACAAAAATTTCAATGTAAGCTCTTCGATCCTGATGAAGCATGGATACTGCCAGTCCAAATCATGGAAATTAGCAATTTGGTTCATACAGATATCTATGTATGTTATAAGACTACCACAGATAAGTATAAGACAAAAATTTTGACCTTCAATTCAACTCTGATGCTGCGAGTACTTCAAGCCTAAGCCATAAACGTTGCCAGTTAAGTGCTTACGAGTATATAAAAGATTGTTAAACAAAGATATATGATGAAAATTTTTACCTAAAATACCTTAACCCTGATGACGATGAGGCGTAGTACCTACTACCTATGTTAGGATTCGATTTCGCTATTATATGCAATTTATAAAGGATAGGTTAGGTTAGGTTGGAACATAAAACTAAGCAAACGGGTGCGCCCAGTTCGTATAAATTATAAAGTGTTTGCAAATTGTGGCTTAGGCTTAAGTTTCGGTTAAATATAAGATTAACATTGAAGGTCGAATTTTCGTTTGTATTTATGTTTCAGTTTATATTTGTATCCACAAAACAATTTTATTAATAGTATCATGACTAAAAATAAAATCATCACTTTCCGACTTCAGAAATGTGTAGGTACTAAACCAACACTTGTTAAAAAAAAGAAAACACAATAGGTTGCGCACCAAAAATGTAACGAGGTGATTCGGTCACTAGATTTTACTACTCATAATTTTCTCATACCGACCGCCGCATTTGAAATATGACTATTAAGGAGTAAACTCCAATATTTTTTTAACATAGATGTCGGTTATATTTTTTGTAAAAAATGTAATCACAAAAACAGGATAACGCAGCCGTACTCCCACTCATTATTTGACCTCCTCGCC
>MOOZ01000153.1:471084-497318 GCA_002930495.1 Cecropterus lyciades
GTTATAACAACAAATCCCAAAAACAATAAAATGAATATTTAAGAGAGCTCCCAATCACAATAAGCATGATGTTACTGCCGTTTTTTATAAATAACACACTTGGCCGGTTTTTTATTTATTATACATACCTAAATGTATCATTTTATATCGCGTGATTTGATTCCTATGTAAAGTTCATCATAACTCACTGATAATTTTGAGCAAAAAGTATATTTACAATAACAATTCTGAACTCAATAATAGATGAGATGAGTACAAATGTACAATTTATTATATTTCTATACTAATCAAGAATTAATCGGACCAACAAATACTATATATCTACATATTCCTTACTAAAACCATATTTAAAGAATAAATAGATTAAATAGACATTAATAAATCTTATTTTTTACGAAACGAAATTAGTGTCTGTGTGAATAACGAGTAATTATTAAAGTAAGCCACGATATTGATATATACAATAATATTAATTACAGAATTATTACCGGCCATCATTCAAAAACATCAATTCTTAGTAATTCCAAAAGATTGAAAAACAGTTCAATTCATACCTATACAAGCAATCATCACTCTACTCTCGTAATTAAAATATAAGTGCATAATACCTAATTGAAATATATAAAGTTGTTCGTAGTTAAAATTAAATTTGGAAGTAAATATATCAGCTTTTATTTTTTTATATATAGACGCAAGGTGGTAGAACTCTTTGTGGTTCGATTCAGGAAGCACCACCGCCACACCTATTTCTGCCTCATAACAGCAGCGAAGTATTATGCGCTGCTGTGTTCTGGTTTGAGGGGTGTGGTAAGGGAGACATACTTTTCCGAGGCATTCCATCTTAGTCCTCAGGGGTAGCAACGCATTTGTGGCTAACCTTGGGTGAGACTTCGATCTTATTTAGGGTTAATTACATGTCCACGGGGTGGCAGTAACCACTTACCAAACAAACCAGCCGAGTTTCTTAACAGATCTTATTAGTTGAGGTCGTGTTCCGATCCGGTGGTAGTGTATAAAAAAATTTAACTGATAATTTGTAAGTACCCCCATAGGCGGATACGAAATATATTTTTTTTGTATCATTTCAGAAAGACCATTTATGGACTTTTTATATTATCTGTATCCTCATAATCAATCAATCAGTAATATAATCAATCGTCAATCAATCTATGCACTCATACTATCGTTACAAGCTGACATTATCTTTCCTACAGGTATGCTGCCTTTTGGACTTCAGACCACCCTTTTAATGTATAGAACCTTAAAATATATCCATCTCTACGACATAGAGTCGTACCTCGTGTCGGACGTTAGCGACTCTGTGTCGTCTCGGTGTCCAAAGACGAAGGCGTTTCTGAAACTATCTCGGAGACGTTCAGTGAACGTTTTGTAGTCGAGATGCACTTGCTGGCCGAAGTCGAAATCCGCTACTTCTATTGTGTACCTGAAAATATTATATTATATTTATTTATTAAATTATGATCCCTTTTTCGACATAATCTTTTCTGTAGATATAAGTCGTTCGTCATATGAAATAACGTAAACAATATTCCGTAGAAATGTTAACAGACTTTTTAAACGAAATGAAGACAGCAACGAACATCCAGTGCGAAGTATGGTAACTTTCAATTGGCGCCCATGGACATCTATAATCTACCCCAAATAGGTTTGGGGTTCAATTTCAACGTCAGTTACAAATGCGTAGCTACCCACGCGGGCTAAGTTGTGAGGTACAAGTCATTCCAACTTATTCCTTACCATACCTTATAAACCAGAAATTGGTGTAGCATTGTTGCCACCGGAATTGTACAATGGCGTATTTATTACCGTTATCTTTTTCCGTTTTATATATGAAAAAAGTTTTCTTTTAACTAACCTCGATCGATGTTGGTAATACGCTATTCCAAACACCACTAAGATGACTGCGACGAGGCAAAATACTACCGGCACCACAATGACTGACAACTGCGCATGTACTGACGCTGTAAAATACAAACAATTCAGTTACACTCTGCTCATCGTATTCATCTTCAACCCTTTCTTGTATTCCTCACGATGTTTTCCTTCGCCGTTACAGAAAGTGTTAAATTTGTAATGCGCATGCAACACTGCAATATCTTAAGAGCGATCTTGGGATTTGAACCCTGCACCCTACTATGAGAGGTCAAAATTCATACCACTAGTCTATGGGTCGGCATCAGGCGGACCGCGGTCAGTGTCCGCACCGCGGAAGGTCGAACCTCGGATCAAACATTATCACAGAGCAGCCGGTTCAGACGCCATATTTTGGCGACTTTACACCTTCAATTTGATGACCAAAAACAAAATTTTTGGTCGTCAAAATGCAAAGACACAAATATAAAAAATTATGTAGATTTCATGAAGGAACCATAATCAAATTTCGCTCTATCTTTTAAACTTGCCTCGAATCTGCACTGACTACCTTTATTTTTCAACAATATCCTCACTCACCGCAACACAAAACTACTAGCCGACCCTTGTACTAGTCCATCACTGCTTTACTGCCTGTCCACTATATTACTGCCTAAAAGTTTACTAATGCTACGCAGTTTCACCTGCGTTTAATAATAATCTCTACAGCACTATTTGGATTCTTCTATCTACTATATACTATCTGTACCCATACTCATCACGCTCTCCTCTCATAAACAGCCATATAACCATTTTCATTGACCTCCCGTATATATGACGACGTATACTACAGACAGGTCAAGCTAAATCTTTAGTGTTAGATTGCAGCCTTTTAAAAATTAGAGTTTTTATAAAATTTTATACATTTTGTTTGAATAACAAAGTAATTTAAATTTTTACAAGTATTTTCCTTATGAATGTGATCGTAAAATGTAAAAAGTCGCCGAATCACAGTAAAAAAAATAGACCAGGAGAACTTGTAACACAAATCAATATGTTAGTAAACTATAAAAATCAACATGTGACGCTGATAATGTTGTTTGTAGAGATAAACCATATATTATGATTCATAAACAATTCCACAAAGAAATCTACGTATGGATTATACGCTGATAAAATAGTTTATTAGTGTCAGCTCTCGAACTTACGTAATTGAACTGCGTATTGCGCATTGAAATAGATCGTATAAATTATCTTTGAAATTTTATATCTGGTAGACCTCGAATCAATACTATATATTGCGAATAATATGTATTTAAAATCGATTATTTTTAAATATATAAGTCTGTATTCTATCCGGCGGAATGCGATCTCATTCAAAGTACATAAATTATTTAAAAAAAACTATTAGTTTCCCATTAATATTAAAGTTAAAAATAAACATTCGTCACACACACTTCCTTATTTCGCGCATTTTCGCATTTTCCCATTAGTTAATATTTTCTATTCGCCTAAATGGGAGCAAGAGATACCTGTAGTGCCGTAAACATATAGATAGATATCTATGCACGTAATATTGAAAGAGAAACCACTTAAAAAAATATTTCTACCTTAATAGTGGTGTAAACAGGTGGGGTACAGGAATACTAATAAGGGGTTGGAGATTAGTCCTCATTAGTAACAACGCATCTTTAATTTGTTTGTTCAGAAGTATAAAGCCGAAATAAACACAAAGGGATGGTGAAAAGTAAGCCAAGTGTTGGTTTAGACCTCCAAAAAGGTTAAAAGAATACTTGAATCCAACTTCTAACCACGCCTACATTTTAAACTTCATTATATATGAAATATCAAATGTAGTGTACTATCTAAATACTATTCTATCATATATATGTAGATCTTATATCTTTTCATCACATGCGTCCATAAAACATACCTTTATAAATATTAATAGTCGCCCTCGTAACATTCTTGCCAATCTCATTCTCGATAACAACAACCACTGTGTGCTGATCGCTATCCGAGAAGTAGTGTACCAACGGGAATGTATTCGACGTCGTCCTGGTCTTCATCGTACAGGTTTCGTTGCCAGTCACGTTGTATTGACCCAACTTGTACACCGCACAGTAGTCGAATGGAGGTGAACCGGTGTACTTCACTTGGAGGTTCAGTAATTCACCGTGCTGGAGCCAATTCATCCCCGTTATGTTCAAAGTTGATATCGGTTCTGAAAAATTTTATAGATATTCTATATGTTATTGATCTCGTCAGTTTGTAAACTAGTTGATTTTATTACAAAGATTGGCAATTAATGTATCACATCACATATACATCAAAGTATGCAGATTTACTCATATTATTAAAAATTAAACTGTTGTAGACACCTGGTGGTGATAACTAAATCAGATTGATTGCATTTACTTGCCCGATTGAGTGGCATATTATAAAACACAAGATAGGCACGTGGTTTCACCAACGCTTAACGAAATAACATTTTTTTCAAAGATGTCTGTTTGCAACTAACTGAACATTCAATACGTACCGATCAAAGATAACTTTAGAAAACGTACCCAAACCACTTGACCTATATTTGACAAGTTTTGAACCCCCTCCCGCCCGTCATAACCATTCGTAAAATATAACATTATAAATAGATCCCCCCCCTCCCCATTAGATGTCACGTAGTATTTCATAACACACAGTCATACAGTTTTAAATCATTTTTTTGCAAACAGAAAGTTATAACATGATAATTTAGCTCATATTTTTCATTATTAACATCGTGCTTGTCACGTGGCGCCAAAGTTAACATGAGTTTCGTTATAAGAGAAACATTTGAATATAGCTTGAAAATTAGTGAGATTTCCTCTGGGAGATGTTGACAACGTGAGCAAAACCTTAACCGGGGAGCGGTTAAGGTTTGCGTCACGTTGTCCTCCCTGTGACCAAGCGTGGTATTTTGAAGAAACCCGTCCCTGAAATGGTCACGTTGTTTGGGTATGTTTCCTTACATAAGTTGTAAAATTCTGAACAGAGCTTAACTTTGTTATAAGGCGCAGGTGATACTCCTCCAAACTCCGTGTCATAAAAATAAGCGAAGTAACGACCACCCCCTTTTTATACCAACGTAATACTTGAATTATCTACCTCAAATGCGCTAAACTCTATTTTATTCCTTTTAAATACACGATTCCTGTACAATTGTTATGCTACATATGGGATAAAAACTAGCATTCCTCTATGTCATTCCAGACTATAGTCCATCTCTGAGCCAAATTTATTTAGCCGTTCTGGGTTGATTGAATAACAAAATAACATCCATCCATCCTCACAAACTTTCGCCTTTTTAACTTTAGCTAACTAGCTCCATATCGTATAATTATTAGGTATTGTATTCATTTGTCCTTAATGTACGAATAAAAACAAGTGAAACTTTTGAAGTCATTACAACGAATATTAACACAGTTGAATAAATTAAAGGCCAAATTAACATACACAGGTACGCAAATTTGATAACACATTGTTCTTGTGAGAAAATTATTTGAGAATGTTGTATAGTTACCTAATACATTAAACTTATTGTAACATTACATTAACGTACGTAATTTTTACTAGTATTTTTTATGTTCAATGTTTTGGGAAAGATGGATTAATTAATTAATTAAGAAGACAACAACTAAGTAAATTAGCACAATTGTAAACACATAAACACACCATACGAACGCTTCATCGCTTCTAGTAAGTTATTTTTAATAAAATAAAACAAAATTGAAATTTTGAAAACCCACGACAGTTATATTGAATAAACCCGAACTCATCACTGGAAACCGCATCCAAATCTGACTCTACGAGTCAGTTTTTGGATTTGCACAAGCAAATGTTTACTGCAGCGTCCCCTGGTCAGTATTCATCGTAAAAACTGAAAACCGCATCAAAATTGGACTAGAATTTTTGGAGATAAATGGTAACATTGATTTGCACAAACATCTCTCACCCCCAAACGCATTTACCGTATCCGTTCCGTCGCGGGTGAAAAGGTAAGGTTCGACCGAAAAGGTATAACGTCCATCTTTTCTAGCGTAAAACAGTTCTTACGAAGCGTGTATATTCCGGCTGACTTATACATGAGGCGAATATCTTAGTCGCCAGTAGTAGCAATGCATCTATGATCAGGTATAATCCCTGTTCCATATAGGATTAATTACATTTAACAATCTGTAACAGTGACCTATTACTATCAGGTTGACTGCATGTTAGTTTGCAACTTTAATCCTATAAGAAATAATCCCAACGTTCTGGCCGATACGGATGCTCTTACGATGATATAATTGTGCCTGCATAATATTTTAATTAGAGCAGTCTGGAATGAGCACAAACCACACCAGACATGTTAAGTGGACTAATAAGTATATCATCATCTTTGTGACAAAGACAAAACTAAACTAGAATTCCCCATTGTTATTATTATAGAGACAAACTTTTAATGTATACAAATACGTCAAAGGCAAAATAAATCTACCAATCAATCTATCTATCTATTGTATGGATACTGGTAAATAAATAAAAGTAAAAAGATTTTTTATCTCACCTCTAACACTGACAGTCTGCTGATAATGTCCATAAGTGTAACGATCTCCTATAGGAACAATGCTTGAGTTGTGGCAAATAAAATCTTTTAGTGCATTCCTGTTTTGCCCAGAATTAACACTAGCCATACGTTTCGTAATCGTATGAGTTGTATTATCCGTAACATTTATTGGCAACACCGTCGGCGGCACAGTACTTGTTGGTGGTTTCGGAGTTGTTGTCGTAGTTGTTGTGGTAGTTGTTGTTGTTGTTGTGGTCGTCGTTGTTGTGGTCGTGGTTGTCGTTGTTGTGATTGGCGGCAATGGTTCATTATTAGCGACCACCAAAACATCAATGAAATGCTCACTCATAACTTCCTGGTAAGTGTAATTTAGGGAAAAGTCTGTCGTTTGGTCAATATACATGCAATCAATGAACCAATAGGTGATAATGGTTGATGCATTTTCTTTCAGAAATTGCATCTCATTATCTGGCAACTTTACATAATGATGGACTGTTTTATTGACTGCAACATAGTTATTTGGCCTGTCCAAGTTATTTTGATTCAATATAAGATTTCCATTTAGTGAATCTGAAATAAAAAAATAATTTATGAAAGATAACTTAATAGTGCCTATTTTGTTACCGATGCAATAAAAAACATAATACAAATAAAATAAATATTCACGCCAAGATCGGAAGTTCTTGTATCAATTTCACTTAAATTGGGAATGATTGTCCAATTTGTTAATCACAAAACTCAAAGGTCATCAAAGTAAACATTACTTAAGTTCATTTAATAGTCAGAAATACTTTTTCCTCTCTGTCAATAGGGAAATGTTATATCCGTTAATATATGACGATCTGACATGGGCTATCTTATCATGTTTCCTTTTAAATGTGGTACAAAGAAGTTAATGAATAATCATTTACATTTAAATTGTGTTTTTAATTAGCAACTTGGTATCTTCTTGTTTTTAACATTGTTGCAAACTTAATATAGATTTTATAGCATATTAAGGAAAATGTATATTTATTAAGATGAATTCAATATGTTTCTATTCTGACTACTTACATACAATATGTCTCTATTCACAACGGAATTGAGGATAATCCATGCTACCTACATATTTTTTGGGATAGGATTGAAGCAACCCATCAGAAACAAAATTTAATCTTGAGCACCCCACCAGAATAAATATAATGTAATAAAAAATTATACTTAGATCATTACTTATTCCTTATAAAAATATTTTAAGAATAAGGAAAATAAATAAGGAAAAAGGGACAACTTATTTACATTTATTTCAATGGGGTTTGATATAACTTGCATCAAAATTCTTACCTGTCAGCTTAAAGACAGTACTTGAAGTGTTCACCAAGTACCAGAATCCACTAAAGCTTTTCATAAGATTCACCTTCACTGTGTAATCACGAGCATCATATAAGTCCCTTGAATATTCCACTGTCCATTGAGAGGCGTTTGACGATGTGATGAACTAAAAAACAACAGATTGCAACTGTTTTGTTCCATTTTAAAGGACCTCCCTGTGAATTTATTTCACTCCATATAAATGTAAAGTTTTTAAGGCATTTAAATACATTGGTTTTATTTTATGGTATTATGATGAATAAGAATTTTTTGTCTATTATTTATAGACAAAAATTGTTTATGAAAGACAATTCAAAACACTCAAGAAGATCTAGCAGGATGCAAATTCCATTCATCATATATAATTATTATTGGTGATTCAACTGTTTCATGTATATTCAAAGATGAACATTGATTAAGTATAAAAAATAAAAGCTATAAAAAAGCTACACTACAATAAGAAACATAAGACAGTATTAAATAAATAATAATGTTGGTAATAAACATTAACATTTGCTTCCGTAATCCTATTATATAATTAAACTAGTCTGAGATTTCTATCTGTTCATGCCTCTTTAAACTTTCACTACATTTGACTTATCAACTTACAGATCGTAATTTTAATTTCTTTTTCATTTCATATTTGTGTGCACAAAAAATATAATATTGAATAATATTAATAACATTATCATTGGCTTCGATTTGGACTGTGTTACCTATAATTTAGTATTAAAATGTTTCACTCAATAATATATTTTTATTCAATTTGTTTTTGTACATAGTTGTAGTTATGATTAAAATTTGTTAATGTAATTAATACATAAAAATAAAATTTATATATTAGAGGGATAAAAAACCATTAAGATTATCAGTAACTTACATTCTCTTTTGCTATTTCTGATTACAATAATAAATATGGATCTGTTTAAGCATATTTATGTATAAAGGAATACTAGATTAACAGATGTATTATAAATCTTCTGTTAATCTAGTGTACCTGCACCTAAAGAAAAGATTCATCTATAGATGAATAGAAGAAACAGTTAAAGAACTTATAATATATACTAATTTACTACTACTAATTTAGATTGATGTTGAATGGATTGATATATGTCATTTAAACATACCCTTTTTTTTTGTTCTTGAGGGGGAAACCTTCAAAAGGCATGCGACGCCGTGGGAGCGACACTGGGTTATGTGGGATTTTTACCCCACTAAAAACCACTGTTGGCAGTCCTTGGTGTTATAAAGAGGACTCCAGGATCTCCAGAGAAATGCAACCAGAGTCCTCTAAGCGCGTTGCCCGTCGGGCTCTACCCAGGTGAGTAGCTGGGCCCACCACCACCCATCTGGTTTTTACGACGGTATGTGACCACACATACCGTCGTCCTTCCCGGGGTCGCCTGGCTGGACGGTTCGAGCTCCCACTCTTGCCGCCCGCTACCCAGGAAGCTCCTTTGAGTCGCCACTTACGACAGGCAGGGGATACCGTAGCCCTAATCTGATCCCGGAACTACAGGGATGACACAAAGTTACCCGACAAGTTTATCCATGAAACTAACTGCTTAACATCATCCTACCATAAAAAGTACTACAAGTCCAAGGGTATGGTCATCTAATACATTACGCAAGCATTTAAGATGTAAACTGTAGGCTCTCCAAAACTCTTTGGCAAAACTGTCTTCAAGAAACTCTTTCAGGATTAAGTTGAAACACCCTACATTTTCTCAGCTTTACCATCCCTTCAAAGCAAAACTACACAGTTTAACAAATCAGTCTCTTGTAAAGCAGAATTGCAAGCTTAGACTGTCCTTAAGAAACTCATTTAGGATTTATTTGATACACCCTACATTTTCTCAGCTTTACTATCCCTTTAAAGCAGAACTACACAGCTTTACATGAGCAGTCTCTTGCAAGGCAGAAAATGGTGTGGTGACCTAGTACAACTGGAGAAATATGGCAAATTTACCTGCAATGTAATATGTAAGTATATTGTTACCTCAGCACTGTGTTGAGGCTGCGCATCATCCCAGTACACAAACTTGAGGTTTTCACCCGAATACCCAGACACAGTTGCAGTGAATGTGACATTGGAGCCTCGTACGGCAGGCCCGTTGTTGTGGACCGTTAATTTTAATGCAAACACAGCTGCAATATAATGTAACAATATACTATTACTGTACTACTCTCATTCGCTTAAACAAACGATTTTTTACGATATTTTACGAGTAAATTTGGAATATAAAAAAATATGTTATTAATACATTTATTTCATACAATTATATTTCTTGTTATAACCTTACACACGTAAATTATTACTGAGATGCGTAGGTAAATAAATATTTTGAAAGATGTTTATCAAGGTTTTTAATACCATGCCGTATTGCCAATAATATACGATCTATATGTTTCACATACAACGTATTCACATTAAGTATAAACGCACAAATTAATTCTTACCTGTCTCGAAAAGAAATAGTAATAACAAAAGAAATGCCCGAGCCATGTCGGAATAAATGTCGAAACCCAACTTATTAATGTATTCCTCAAATCAAAATTACAAAATTACTCTCGAATAAGCTCCACGAGTCATTGAAGAGTACCTATAATTTGTACACTATTATGGAAATCAACGAATTTCTAACGTAACACCAAATCAAAACATCAATAAATAAACCTTTTGCGTCACCAAATCAAATCTACATTCACAGTTCTCGTGTCGGATAATTTTAGTTGGTGGATTGGATACGAATTGACAATTTAATTGTCAAAAATGTAAGATCTTTTTATTATTGTTCTTATAGTCTTGACTTCTTGCCTTTCAATCCAACTTTATCAATTTTCATTTTAATAAATCAAATTAAATTGACTGTCTATAGTCAATAAATTAAGATGTATATATCCTACCGATTGAGAAAACATTACTGATACCGGACGAATAATTATTTTTACTTACTCGGTTTTCACACGATTTAGAAATAATGATAAGAGTCTACTGATTGTCTCTTTTTTATTTACATCCATGATTTTAAGTGTGAAGTGAGATATCTAATAAACATTTTATAACATTCTATTTCTGTACATTCCTATAAAATAATGTAAGTCCAAACAATTTGTGGCGTTGCTTATTCTTTGCCTTATTTTCCAATCCATTTTACTATTTCTAATCTGTGGTATACGTGAAGTTTTGAGCATAAAATATCCTTGATAGAGATTATAGAATGCTAAGTCTATACTCTATAGGTATATGAAAAGAAAAAGCAAGCAAGCAAACGTAAAGTAGGAAGCAATTGATACTTGTATTTTTATTCAGTTTCGTTTATTTCGCGCAAGGAATTTAATACTTAAATATGTTATACATATTCTAAATTTGTCGACTTTGATGTGCCTGAGTTTTAAGTATATTTAAAAATGGCTACAGTTTTCGATACGCCTTTCATTCGACAACATTTACATCGGCTACGACATCGTGATTTTGATTTGGATGAAGATCAGAGATTTGGTCGATGCGACTGTACGAGTTACTCATATTTCGTCCTTTCGATGGTGCTGTTTTCTGTGGGTACTGTTATAACTGTCCTCGCCTTGGGAGATGCCGAAGGTTATATACTTCGTAATTTGGGACACATGTGGCTTGTGGGACCCATATTTATATGTTCCGGGATGATGGTTGCCGTGAAAAGTATGTTGTACTTGCGAAGAAAAAGTGTGATTCAAATGCTTCTGCACCAACGTGCGATAATCAGAGTAAGTAATGCGATTGCCTATTATTTCATGAGCTCATTTCAGCATACCTCGTAATTTGTCGTGCATTTATTGCGTGCAAATTGATTGAGTCAATAGAAAGCTGTAACAAACGACGCAAAGTAATATAACTGTTATATTACTGAGAAATAAACCGTAACCTTAACCCAGTAATGGACTTATCGCAAACAAATGTTTTTCGTGTACATACAAAAACTTTATCTGCTCAGTTATTTTATACAATGTTGAAGGTGAACAGTGTCGATGCGTTTTCGAGCCATATCAAACACTAGTTATGTTGACAGTAGAGTTTTGAAATATTCTGTATTAGTATCCTGTTGTAATGTGACCAAATAAAGTAGAAAGTAGAAATATTGATGGATTGCTTATTTATTCTTACTATATAATTTTTCGGAGTAACTAGACACTACACTAATAGCATTGTAGAGTCTACTCCGATCCTATGCCTGGGATATACTACTCATATCCACAAAGATGTACAAAAAGTTAATACTCAAAATATAGTCAGGTATTGTGTTTAATGTAATACCATGTTAATGATAGAATATGTTACATAGGCCCGTAATAAATGAAGTAGGTACAATCCTTTATTATTCAAACCATCAAGTTTTGTTTTATAGTAACAAATACTACTTTGAATATAATATTTACTGGAAGTAGGTTCTAGGACTCTATGTGGATGTACTCCAGTGGAACCACCACTTCATTTGCTTGTCTAACAACTGAAATGCAAAATACTGCTATCTTCTAGTTTAAAGGATGTTTTAGAGACATATATATATATCTAAGTTTCTCAGTCCTCAGAGGTCTCAAAATATCTAAAGCGACATGTAGGACATATAGTCCACCAGATGGTAAGGCGCTCATTTGCAATTATTGTATAAAAAAAGTTATGCTATTTTACATTATTATCAATCCTCATCATTAGCAATTATGATTTAGGCTGATTTGGCCTTGGTTACAGATGGGATACTTCCATGGGTGACAGTATAAGTGGGTGTTACTATAATTTTGCAATAAGAATGCAGGAGTATATTAACACCCATAAAATAGTCTGCACAAAAAGTCATGGCAGTCATATATGTAATAATAAAGGTCCATAAATACATTATAATCAGTTTCCTTATTACAACTTTCCTTAAACAGAAGCAGACAATATGGAATCTGTCCAAATAAAGTGTTAACAACATCCTTGTTAATAAATAACTGTGCCCGGTGCACGGTTTCACCTGCTTAAGTACTTAACTTCACTAAAAACAACAGACAAACATAGCGTGATGTTATATAGCGTTCATCAATAGATGGATTATTCAATTCAACACAAATAATTTTTCAATTTGAATCAGTAGTTCTTAATTAGTGCAATTTGAAAGTTGAAGTTCAAACAAACTCTCAGCTTGATAATATTAGTATAAATATAGAATATGTCCCCACTGGTTTATTTCTTATGCATTTTTTGCATCTGGATGGTTTTTATACTACAAATAGATATAGATATGAACAGACAAAACACACTCACAGTTATGTTCTGCAAATGTTGTGTGGTCAAGATCTGGTATATGGTTTGATATTTTTGCATGAAGATTTATATATAACACCATAGAAGCCTGAAATATTGTAAATCCTAATATTTATTAGAACAACCCTAGGTTTACTAACTTGTAACAGTGAATGTCCAAAATGATGTGATATCATAATTTGAACCTTTACCACCATTCACTTGATAAATTATAGTTTTTATATCAAATATAACATTACTAATATAATCGAAAAAATATAAAACTAAGCAAATGAGACAGTGGGTCTAATTCTTGTTAATACAGTTGTTAAAATATAAATATTAAGAGTTAAAACTGATATGTGTTGGTAAATCTTAGGTTTTACTGGTAAATCTAACATTTACTTATGCAGGGATTTATGGACTTTCAATATAACATATACAACAATACACAAGTAAACAAAAGAATAGATTCCATATTTGGCATTTACATTACATACAGATAAGCGTGTAATTTTTATGTTTTAATTTGTATAAGAATGAGGGAAATTTTATATGCTTACCTAAATTTTTCTTTGTTTTAGGACATGGCAACAGTACAAGCAGAGCAAGCCTTTGGTGGTCAAGTGCCTCGAACAGCTTCTAGTGCCACATTACCTCCCTCCTATGATGCCTTAATATCAAGTGCCGCTACTAGTAAGCCTCAACCGTCCAGTTCAGAACCACCTCCTCCTACTTATGATGAAGCAATGCACCTCATTGATGACGAAAAGTACTGCCTTAACAAAGATGAGACCGCCAAACAAGAAACAAGCAACCAAACACCCAATACTGTTCTCGGTAGCAATAAACCCTGAGTTTGTTATTCACTTTTAACTAGTTGTTCATCTAGCTTTGTAAGAAAACTTAAATCTTCCTTTGTACTTATAATTTTATATACTTAGTCAACTATACATATAGTATATTGTAGTTTAGTGTTCTCAAATGTGCCTAAAATATTGACTTATTGGCAATATTGTTACTAGGGTGTCATTAATTTACAAATATCCATAAGAAATTTAAGATAAGCTCTAAAATGTATTTATTAGTTTTGAATACAACATGTCCCATACAATTTGCCCATATTGGCAAACTGTCCTTCTTGTTATATATAAGGATCTTGAATGCACTACTGGTAAGTTAATTTAAGTTCTAATATAAATGTTAAGGTTATATTTATATGTATGTATGAGTTTTGCTTTTCTTGTGTGACCTACCAATATTGAGAAAAAATTTAAACCTCCACTTTTCCATATAACTTTAAAGTTATACTTCTCTGTAATATTAAACAATTTCTTTTTTGACTAATTGTTAAATCTTTATTTTAAATTACAGAAGCATAAAATTCATGCAATGTTTACTTGTAAATACTTTTTGCATTAAATTGTAACACAAGGTTGCCACTGATGACATTTACTTACATAGTTATTCACAAGTTTTATTACTTTATATTTGAGTAGTACCAACTTATATTTTAACTAAAATAAGGCAAACATTGAGAACTTTTACAAAACATTTTTAAAAAAAATCATTTCTATCTATGAAAATAAGGTGGCAATTTTGTAGAACACTTTAAAGTAACTTTCTAAAAAGCCCAAGTACAATCAGAAACATTGTGTGTGTATGAAGTGAATTTATGGTCACTACTGTACCAACTGTGATTTAAATAGTGCCTCATCTCTTTATCTGGATTAAGGATATCAGATACAAGTGTGGTGATGGGTTAAGAGAATATTGTTGAATAATTTATTTCACCTCACTATATTAATTCATTATGACTTTCAATAAGTGTTGCTTACATTATAAATTTCGAGAATGTTAATTTCATTTTAGTAACTATTTGAAAATCTAATATTATTTTGCTGTCCACAAAATTAGGTAAAAAAATAAGTCATTTTTTGTATTGTAATTGTAAACTACACTGCATTTTTTATGCTTTTTAAGTTGTTTAAATGCCATCTTTATTGGATTGTAATTATTTTTAGTTGCGAAATGATTTTGTATTCAAAAAAGAATTTGATAAAAGGGGCTTAAGAATTGTTAATAATTATAATTTTCAAAATGGCCATTGCTGTCTAATCTTCCTTATTAAGCCTATTTGTGTTATTTATAAATAAATTTTATATCGTTTGACGAAAATAAGTCAATCTTCATAGATACTTTAAGTGTGTCTTAAAGTGATCTTAATTTTGCACTTAAATGGTGAAGACTGAAGCATTTACACAATAAATTGTTGGCAACTTATATACTGAACAATACATTTATTGTACATAGAATAATGTTGATCTGAGGATGTTACTTCAAGAAATGGAAGAATACATCTATATATTTATAACATTGATTGTTTTATTATTTTTCATCTACATATCTACACACAGTATAATATTATAGACATTTAACAACAATAGTCAAAATTCTAAATCTTTTCTATTTAATTACCTACACTCCTACAGTATCAGGTGGATACATTATTGATATTTATTATTGTGAATAAATAACATTTGCTTAACTGGCAAAATACACATAAAAACACTATAATAGAAGTAGTTATTTTATATATACATATACATACCAAAAACTAAAAAGTAATAATAAAATCTAAAACATTTGTTTATAGCTTAAGATTTTATGGGGAAGCAGGACCAATATTTAGTAGCCTCCTATAAGGTCAGATGGTCTTATATATCACACATTTCAAAATTTGAGTGCATAGGAGGACCTTAGGAAGGAGGATATTAGGTGTAGGGACGACCATATTCCAAAAATGTTGCCACCACCTTGAAGATGGATGGATTTAGAAAGACTATTTGGAACTATAATTAATTCCACTTTATATTTAATACAATCCTACTTCCAAATACATTTCAATTGCAGTAAGATAATAAATATTGAACAAAAATATTACATTATCGAGAGTAACCTACTAACAATAAATTATAATATTGAATCAAAGTATTTGCTTAATCTATTAACAAAGTGTAAATAATATAGTTATTTCATATAAAAACGTCAATCCATCCAAAATGGTTATTAAAATTGTCAAACAGTATATATATCTTAATAATTTTCATTCAATCTTTTACTTAAAGTACACAAAATATAATAAATATTTAACAAAAATATACATAGCTAAGTCTTTGTTTCCTACTTAAGGTTCTACACTTCTACGAGATCGGGTAGATATGATAATTATTGTAGCCCATTAATAGCCCTTAGGAGTAAATAGAAGTACTGGCTTATCCCACTATCATAAAATGGACATCAAAATATTATAACAATATTGTTATATCATTAGAAACATCAATAATTTCTACTTTTTTTTTAAATTTTTCAGTACATGCCATAATTTTCATTGAATCCTTTGACGTCGCCATTGACAAGATTGTGATGTTGATCATGAATATGAAGTTTTCTAAGTTAGCCTCCCATAGTATTGAGCTCTAAGGCAATTAGCCTTCAGTTCAGGCCATTGGACTACAAAAATATCAGCAAAGAATTGTAATATAGATCCCGATAGTGACAGCGATCTCACCCGACAAACACTTTCTACAAAGACAATTCGGCATTTCAATATAAACAGGCATCGGAATAAAAATGCTATGAGGCATACAGGGACACAGGTTCCTGGACCGTTACATAGGATGGCATCAGGTCTGAATTTGTATATGATCGGTACGGTGGACAAAGTTGAACGTATCGTGCTGAAGATGGATGAAAAGTAGGACTGCTTCACGTTCCTGCTTCTCGGAATCCTGGTTATCGCGTAGTCTCTAGATCCATTCTCAAATTCACGGACTCGTTCCTCGCTGTTATGGTCGTTTTCAGCCATCACATACAAACGGGGGCGATACTTAGTGGCGTTCAAGTGTTTCACCAGTTCTATCATTTCGGTCGTATGCCCGCCGGACCCGATGCATATTATGATCTTGAATGAAGTCAGTGTAGTAACGAAATTCTGTGTTGTCATTACTCGGTAACATAGATATATTGCCCGTAGCGCCAATAGCAATACAGCGCTTCCAATCACGATGCTCGTCGTTCCTATCCATTGTGGGATGAAAACTTCAGGCCACGGTATATAAGCGGTGCATTCATACACACCGAATATATCTTCGAACATTTTGATTGGTTTTGTATAAATTCAAACTGAGAAATTTAAGTTATATGCATTACTGGTACATTGAGTTGGAAAGTTATAAGCCGGTGTGTCGATCACAATATTCACAAATTCACAATCGATAACAAACAAATAAATATATTTTTTAAAAACTTCGTTTCCAGCCTTGGCATCTTGTATTTCGGCCTATATATTATAAGGATTTCTTTTAATAGTTGTACCTAACGATAAGGCAGACAGGCCACCTGATGGAAAGTGGTCATCGTTGCCTATGGACATTTGCAACAATAGAGGAGTCACCAATGCATCGCCGGCTTTGATGGAGAGCTCTTTTTGCACCTTCCTTGCTTTGAAGAGCCCCATGTCATAGCGCTTTGGGAATACTTCGAGAGGAAGCGTGGCAGGAAAGAGCGCGCAAACCGAACCGTGGAGGACCGCCACGGGTCCAGTTGATGTAGATGGAACCTCATCCATCAGCGAGTTGTGCGGTGGAGGAAAGGTGAAGTAAGAACCAGGTCAAATAGTCCGTCGAAACACTCACCATTGTAAAGCCGGTATAACATGCAGAGGGAACCTAATCTAACCTGTCCCACCGCAGACTTAAGAGTTCTAGCCGGTCGGTGATCCTGGGGTCGTTGACGATTCGGGCCGCGAGCTTCTGTACGGAGTCAAGTGGGTTAAGTTGGTACTGCGACGCTCCAGCCCAGAGATGCGAACAGTACTCCATGTGGGGTCTCACTTGTGCCTTGTAAAGCATAAGATGCCCCCCAGTAAAGTACTGCTTGGCTCTGTTGAGAACGTCCAGTTTTTTCGATGCTAACTTGGCTTTACCTTCCAAATGACTCCGCTACTGCACTTCACACAAGATGTCAACTCCCAGGATCCCTAAGCTTTTATCAGTGGTGAGTGGAATTTCCCGAAACTTTAGCGCTTTGATAAATGTTTTTTTTAACCCTTAAACGCGCAGACCTGTGTCTGCGTGGGGATGAACACAATAAGGTTATGTCGACCCCATGTCGAGATTCGCTCCAGAGAGTTCTCGATTTCAGACTCAAGTCGGATTTTACTTTCTTCCACGAGTGTCCGAGAGGCATTCGCACGGCCTGTGTGAGCAACATCTTCCGTGCTGTCATCCGCATAGCAATGCATGTTGCTGATTTGTTGCAAGATGTCATTGATATGCAGAATGAACAGTGTGGGAGAGAGAACAGAACCTTAGGGCACTCCAACGTTAATGAGTTTTGTGTCCGAGCAGCAGTTTCAGACCTAGAACTGACCCCTTTGGAACAGCGCATGTCAGTCCCGACAAAGTGGGTGTCCTTCACATCCTGGGCACCTAACGTACCTATCGGTGAGTACAACGTACGTACGTATAAAACTTTGGAAGTTGAAGTCATTTGCAATATCTAGCGACAATGCTACATTAACCCAATCCTGGCCACCGGCTCTTCCGAGGGGGCTTTTACGTGCGTTAGTGTATTTATAATCGAACGGCTCTCCCAGAAACCAAATTGATTGTCGGATAGGTTGGGACCTACATTTCCTACCTGCCACCACGCTCTCAAAGAATTTGTCGGCCTCATCAAGCATCACCAACAGACACTATGCAAGGCATCCCTCCTTTTCTAAGAGGATCAGGCTGCCCGACTTCCACTGTGTTGAAATCAGACCTGACTCCAGACAATCCGGCTCTCCAGGGCCGAATGATATCCTTGGCCTCCAACACTTTCGGCACCTCCGACTCCTCAGATCCTAAGTCAAGATCAGAAGGTGCCATTGTCGAAGGGGTGTGTGCCACTCTGGCTGGAAACAGAAGGGACACAACCTCCTTCCGTAGCTGAGACTGGAGAGTCTTAGTCAGTGGGGGCGCCCTAGGGAGCATTTTTTGGTATAATATCATAAAGGCGATCCCATGGATTGCAACTTAGGGTCTGGAGAATTCAGAGTTTTGCTTCTTCCTTCAGCCATTCAGTCATCATCTTCTTTTTGGCGTAGACAGGTAATAATATTACATTTATTTATCTTGACTCAATGCAGGCATAATCAAAGAAAATACACGCAGACAAGTATAATATTAAAGATTACGTTTCATGGAAATTACCTTTTTTATCACCGCATTTTCATTTATGTAGCTCGTAATAAAAATTCTTTCATTTAAATTGTCAAAGTATTAACAAATCTTAAAAGCTACAGTAAAGCTTCTTATCAAAATAAATCAAACATTTGGTCCCTATAGATTTAACTACTGAAGGTATGTCAGTTACTAGTCGAATTCATTAAACTAATTCACATTTTAGTTGATTGGTAATATCTCAAGTCTGGCAATAAATATATTTTAGTGTCAATAGGATTCTGGACAAATTTTTATTTGACGACATTAGCAATGAAACAAATATTAAATTTGACAATGACAACTCTTCAACTTCATTGATCGTCCCAGTCATTTCATTCATGAAGTTTATAATCATTCATTGCGTTTTCAATTTATTGTAGTTGTCGCTGTTTCTACAGCTTGTGTAATGTATAGAATTTAAAAAATATGATATATAAATCGGTTCTTACGAATTTTCAAGTTATTAATTGTTATAAAATTAACAAAATAGACAAAAGATTAATGTTCGTTGCGCAATAAAAACATTGACCATGAAGTTAATAAATATTATTAGTACGAGCGCTTTTCAAATTATTTCTTTAATATTTCTCCTCTCTTATTTTCTCGGTCTTCTAAATATGTATTTTAGTGATAAAAATAATTATTGTGAAATGACTTACATGTTTGAATATCCTCAATTTGTGGTATGTATATAAAATATATATTCATTTTTAATGCATTGTTACATTCAGTGGATATCTAAATCAGTAATTTAATTTTAGCGAATATCACTGGAAGAAAATCAAAAATATCCACAATATGGCCTGTATGCATACAGTGAGGGTCGATTTACAGAAAGAGCGCGAAGAATGTGGTAAGAGACTTGAGTATTATTTGAATAGTATAATTTCATCATGGGTGTTAATTAAGATATTACATGCTATTGAATTCCAAAACACTTCAATCAAACAATTGTTCAGAAAATACAACAAAGTAGCTTTAAGTGAGTAACACTGCAAAGAAAATTTTTAATTTTCTTTGTTTATTAGATAGAAAGTAGAGGTTTTGGAGTAGAGTCCCATTATATCTCCAGGTTTCTGGAATGCTAGAAAGTGTGTTTGCACAAAGCTGCAATTATTATGTATACTAATATATAAAAATGAGATGGTGTGTGCTGTACATGCAAGAACCACTGGTCTGATTTGATGAAATTTTGCGTGAATGTAGCTTATTTACTTGGTCAACTTATAGGCTTTTAATTTAGATATTTTGCACTATTTAACTATAATATATGTAGCTAAGTACAGGTAGGTACATCAGCTAAGTAAGTAGGATAATTTCATTTTATAAAATCTAATTTTATTGTATTTCTTGTTTCTATCTGTGCTACATTACCTTATTTACCTTATTACATTAAAGTACCTTTAACTACCCTAATGTTGTTCAGTAGAAATATAGGTCTGCATCTGCATGTTGACATATCTCTGTATAGCATACAGAGATAGGACAACATGTAATTTATAATATCTATACCTATGGTACATATGGCATAGTGGTTACCATACTGGTCTGACACTTCTCCACAGGCTGTGAGGTCGGGATTCTGTCTACGGCCAGACAGATAACTTGACAATGAATTTATTTATCTGTCATAGGTTCAGGTTTTCGTGTATTCATGTATCATCAACATATCCTAGGGGCTATAACTTTAAAACAATATTATTATTGTAAACATTTATTGTTTGCGTAATAAAGAGCATTTGTATTGTACTATATTAAAAATTCTAGGTTTGATGGAATTCCAGTCCTATATCTGCCAGGAAATTCTGGAAGTCACATGCAAGCAAGGTCATTGGCATCTGTAGCCCTTAGGAAAGCTGTGGCCAAAGGATATGAATATCACTTTGATTATTTCACGAGTAAGTTTAAGTTATTTTAACCAAATGTCATTATCATTATTATCATTCAGAATATGTATTAATTTTGTTAAAACATTATTAATGTGACTCTATAATATGCAAATCAAAGTGGAGTGGATAAAGGAATCTCTATATCAAATAAGGAAAAAAGGTTTCATTGGATTAAGAATAAAGTTTATTGGATATAATTAATGTAATGGTCAGTGCCGTTATCAGATGATATGATGACAGCACTGATGAACAGCAGATGTTTATTTGTGAATAAATCAAATTTCAAAAATGTGAATCGTTTTAAAACAGTACAGTGTACTATAAAGCCTGATCTTAATTTGATTAAATATTGGTGTTTTAATTGACCATAGGTAATTTATTTTGAAAGAATTCAGTAAGTCACCATTGCCACCTATGGACACCTGTTACTAACTCCATGTGCAATGGATTCTCCCTAAGGACACTCACAGACATATTGCCTTGACTTTGTATTTACCCTCAATAACAAGTATTGAATATTGGGCTATTGATATATGCAGTTTTATAATAATTACTCTTAGAATAATGGCCAATAGTGGTCACACAATGACCAACCATTGGAGTTACCTAACTTGGCAGTTAGATTGAAATTTGCAAATATTAGAGAGCTAGATGCTTGCTTAAGCATAAAACGAGTAGCTTTAAAATACATAACCATCTTCTTTTTATTACACTACCATATTTTTATTTGTAGTTAGTTATAGCGAAGAGTATTCTGGCTTATACGGTGGAGTGCTTCAGAGCCAAACTCAGTTTGCAGCAGCTAGCATTTCTAGAATATTGAGCTTGTATAAAAGCAATAAGTATACCAAGTCAGTGCCCACTTCAGTGATTGTCATTGGCCATTCTATGGTAAGTTTTTGTTATTTTGACTGTAGCTAAATAATATACATGTGTTATTTTTTAAATTATATTAAACAATACTTCTGAAACTTGATGGGATAGGTCTGACATGGTACATTAAATTCATAAGTATAATGTATAAATCAAAGCATTTGATACACCTTTATATTTTACATTTAAAAATTCATAGATTCATTTGCAACTAACTTCCAGACAGGCAGTTCTGATTTATCGATTTATCAAGGCATTAATTAACATAGACTATAACAGTTATGGAAATCATTGAGAACAGATACATATCCATGATGTCTTAATCACTTTTGCCATGGTGTGTAAAGTGTAGTAGTCATGAATACTTGGCCAGCGTAAATTCTTTTCTGTATTCTGAGAGCTGGAGAGCTATGCCTAGCTTTAAGCCAAGTTACTTACATATAAGGCGACTATCTCAGACCTTGGGAGTAGCGATGCATCTGTTATCGACTTCAAATAGTACCCCTGATCTGTATGAAGTTGCTAACAGATGACCATGGGCGGTAGTAACCACTTACGATCAGGTGAACAGCATGCTCGTTTGCTAGTTCAGTGTGATAAAAAAAGCCCTTGATAATCCCGAATATTTTTGTTTTAGGGCGGATTGGTAGCGAAGCGACTTATGGCATACCCGAGCACATTGAATACCACAAATATTGTTATCACATTAGCAGCACCTCTGCAGGCACCTGTTGTTAATTTTGATAATGCAATTAATGATTATTACACATTAATGGGTTTGGAATGGGAGTACTTTGTAAACAGAAATAAGGAAATTAAAGATAAGAAAATACTAATAAGTATAGGAAGCGGACCAAGAGACGTGCTGTTGCCCGCCGGGTTGACGTCGTCAAATGATAGCAACATCAACGCTCTGGTGAGATTATCAATATCTATCATGCTTCCTTTATCATTATCATCCTCATCATAATACCAAAGATTAGGTCCTTTATATATCGCACAGTGAGAACAAAAGGGTACCCAACTCAAATACCGGCATATTGAGTTAATTACCTACTTGAAACTACTCCTAATAACCTATTGTCTAGCGAATTGAGTGACGATTTCGTACTAGAAAAGGTCAAAAATATATGTTACGTGCCTTGAATAACTGCGTATTTTAGGAGCTCCCCAAAATGCGACAGTAATTATGTCCTTTTTATAAAATGCAAATTTCGTTTTAGGCCTCTTTTATTTTCACCGTGCTATATATAATATATCATATTGTGTAATTTTTTAATGAACCGATAGTAAATTTATATTTAAAAAAAACTATTTTGGTGGGAAGTGGGTTACTCGGATGGTTCACTAGCTCTTCTACTACTAAGTGCCACGTAACGCAATGAGAATTATAAATGTAGCTCAATATTGTAATTTATAAATAAATTCGCGAGACGAGATTTACCTAAATATAACAGCTTTAATAACAATGTGCTTTATCTTTTGGATTATCCTTTTGGGAACCCCAACCTGTCTGGTTTGTCTAGAAAAATCAGACGTGTCCATAAGTCTAGCTTATTTATATCAATTAATCTTCTTCATAATTTGTATATTTTATTATTGCAATATAGATACTAATAATAATGACGATGATAATTATGATAATTTATACTTCAACAAATTATCATAAGCTTAACATTCAATTACCGATGTTAGTCGATTAGATTACTTACCAATGTACCTATGGAATACCTGTATCGCGGTATTTTGGTCGTATTTTATCTCTCTCCTATCAATTATTAAATATTTCGTTATCTGTTACCACTCAGATTATCACATTGACCTAAATTTGCAAGGAAAAAAGATAAAAATATGATTTATTTTGAAATATGTCGCCCAAAAAAAATTGGGTCCCTCTGATTTTTTTCCTTTAAAGCATATGCTTAAGGGTCTGGTCTGGACTCCTAAACTTACTCTTTTATATACGCCCAAAAGTACAAACATACATAAATGCATTCGAAAATCATTAGGAATTGCTCTGGCGCAGTCGGAAAAAAATTGCATCGGGTGTAAATTGTTAGTTGCGTAGATAATTCGTTTTTCGAATATTGAATTATTATGATGAATATAATTTCATAGTATGTAATAGCAATACAGCAAAACCCTGTAGTTACGCGACAGATGGGACTGATCACTCAGTCCCATCTGTCGCGTAACCGCGTAAGTCGAATTCTCGTAAATTGGGATATAGTGCGTATAATGGGTATAATCGCATATATTTTTTTATTCGGCCGGATGCTGAAGAAAGTAGCAATTTAAACAAAAAATGTTTTTTTTTTAATAATTTAACAAAAAAGTAGTCTTAAATTATACAAAAATGTCATCGCCACCGAAGTTATTGTGATGTAGGTTTAATCAAATCTAACATAGTAGTTGGACGACTCATTTTTTTTTCTCCCGCAGAATTTTCTTATTCATGCCATCTAGAAGAAATGCTCCTTGGGGTCTATATTTTCTAAAATTTGGAAATTGAAAATCTCGTAACTCCGGGTTTGCGTAAGACGGGGTAGCGTCAGTCGAGGTATCTGCATTGTGGATATTTGGGGTTGGTTATTACTTCTAACACCACTCACTAAACAGTGTGATTGGTTTTTACTTTGATGTTTCTTCGGTACATAATAGTATTTTTATTAATATTAGTATTGTGTAGAATACACAATGCTAATATTAATAAAAATACTGCCCGGGCAAAGAGGAGACCCTCAAGATTGTATAGCCCTTTCCCCTTTCTCTAAACCGCTGACATGGCTATGGTATATGGTATATGAGTCCCGTCTTACCTATCACCGTAATATATATGCCATAACATATCCCTTTTGTCCAGGTAACAGCAATCCCAGGCGTATGGGTGTCACCAGACCACGTCAGCATGGTGTGGTGTAAACAACTAGTGCTAGTTATAAACCGGTATCTGTTCGACATCGTAGATCCCAATACGGAACAAATAACCGAAAGTAGAATGGATTTGACGGCCAAGGCGAAACAATACTTCCAGGTATGTAATTGGTTAATACAATGATAATCAGTGAAGCCGTGAAACATTTTAATTCTAAGATATTAAAAATTTATTCTTGAATTACATTAATGCATATCGACGTAAAAAAAAACAGAAATACTGCACCTGTCTCTTTTTGCATATTAGAAATCAGAAATAAAATTGTGTATAAGTTTGCCTCCCGTGGCTCTACGATCAATGTAAAGTTTTGTACGACGTTAATATTAATACAATTTTGTGAGGGACTACTTAAACATGTCATATCTCGAAAGTTTCGCAACTTGAAAGGTTTACGCTTTTGTGCGTCGACAGCTATCGACATTTCATTAAAACTTATTTGTTACCTATATATTGTTACTACCTATACCATTTACTTTTATATGGAAATTATGGAAGGTCACATAATGCAAAAAAATCGCAGAGATTGATCGCTGACTCAGATTTTTTTATTAAAGAGTATATTAGTTTATTTTTGACTGCAACTTTCATTACAGCAAATTTGTCTAATTTAACTTTTTTAGCCGAAATCAAAATGTAAAAATTGATTTCCGAACAGCTGTTACTATGAAATCACAGACGACACTCCAATTGTACTGATAGATTATTGAAGATTATAATTTCAGGCAAACCGCTCAACGACATTAGATCCGGAGATAATCCGGCCTGAAGTGCCGATGATAGCTGATGCGTTTTGGTACGAAGATAATAGACGGATTTATCAAATTACGAGACCAACAATTGACAGGTACTTCTATTTTTTTGCGATTGTTATCTCGTCTCTGTTACTATTCTTAGCTCATAAAACTGATAGCAAATGTGTATTGTTGTTTTATATAATAACATCTGTAATCACGTTTAAATAATATTAGAGTTCTACAAGAAGTACACTACAGGTGCGTTACAACCATCTTAGGCTTAAGCTAAAACGCTTCTGATAAGTATGTGTAAGTATAAGGGGGTTTCCGGGGTTGCGGGCGTGAGGCAGATTCCTTCCCAAATTAAAACTATTTCTTGTCTTTTATTTGTAATTTTTACCTCCACTACTAATGTGAGATAGTAGTCCCCCTAAAATTCTTGATCTGTCCCCCCCTCCAACATT
>MOOZ01000153.1:505937-517067 GCA_002930495.1 Cecropterus lyciades
ATTCTTCATTGGTGTTGCGCTCCTGCTGGTCTTAGCGTGATGATATATAGCCTATAGCCTTCCTCGATAAATGGGCTATCTAACACTGAAATAATTTTTCAAATCGGACCAGTAGTTCCTGAGATTAGCGCGTTCAAACAAACAAACTCTTCAGCTTAATAATATTAGTATAGATACAAACATCACATAGAACCTCTATTCTATAAGCTTCATTATATTTGAAGCTCCATACGTTCTTTTTAGCTACTTGAACATTATAAAAACGCAACATTTTCACTATGAATATAAATTGCACCTATCGAATACGCTTAAACACTTTTGGTTGCAGGATAATGTGGCGAGGTGGCGCCGGTATCGCTGAGAAAGTGGCATCGGGCCTTCAGAAGGTGCCGTTCATAGTAAGTGCAGCGTTGGTGTGCGCGGTACCCTTGTCATGTGGAGCTGCTTCTTTAGCTGCTGGTGCGGCTTTTTATGCTTTCATGGTATGTAAATATAACAGGCTAAGTTCCATATCGCGATCGATGTTTTTTAAGTGAAATGTAGGTCCCTAAAGTATAATGTAGGGCTAAAGTCACAGATTATCGTAAAACAAAACAATTTTGCAAATATTTAATGCATAAGTTTCCTTTAAGACATCCTGTAAAGTTTCGGGTTCCCTTCAGTATAACATATACAGACCAGTGGATTTGATGTAGGTTTTAATTTAAGTAATTATAGTTTAATTATTCATATTTTGTTTGTTTTTTTAGATATCAAAAATGTATGAAGAGTACTTAGAAGATTTTGTCTACAAATTAATGGCTAGAGTCGCCAGCAAAATATGTCGAATTTTTAAATCGAAAAAGAATGATACCGTAGATAAATCTACAACTTGTCTTGCATTGCAAGAAAATACTAGCATAATAACTACCTCACAAAGTCTCCAAGTTATAGATAAGAATATGAAGGAGAATAAAATTAAAGACACTAAAATAAAAGATGATAAATGTGACAAAGATAGATTACAAAGTGAAAAAATAGATAATTCAAAGGCGATAGTAAAGAAAGAGGATTCCAGCGAAGTGACAGAGGAGTCTAAGAAACAGAATCAGACAAACAAACAGAGCCAACCGACTGACATGGATGAAGATTTGAACAATTTGAATTTTCATATGACACTGTTCTTTTTGTGGATGACGGTGGCTATATTGAATATACCTGCTTTACTCACATGGGCCCGCAACTTTAAGTAAGATTTATTAAGAATTAATTTTAGAGACATCAAATCAGAACTTGTAGAACAAAACCTCAATCAATGTTAAATACAAATATTTTCTTTTACAGATATAGTATGGTCTTGAAACCAGACACTTCTTATCATACTGGACTAATGATGTCTGTTTGTTCTACTGTCATATGGCAAAGAGATGGCCCTAGGAGAAATTTGTAAGTATAACATTTTAGTATTTTATACTCGATTTCAATCTAATTGACACAGTTTTTAAGTGGGCACTCTAAGACTAGGTTGTCAACATTGAATAGTTGTTAACCTTTCTCAGAGTTTTATGGGACTTGAAAACACCACATCTGGTCAGTGGATTGACGAGTAAACTATATCCTCCCAGCTCAGTTATATGTATATGAGACAATCATCTTAGTCCTCCGGAGTAGTAAGACATCTGTGATGGAATTCAGTTAGAATTAATGTTCTATATGAAGTTGCTTACAGATGTCCATGGGAGGCAGTAACCACTCCCCATCAGTAAGACTGCATGCTCATTTGCTATTTAATAATAATAATAATAAAAAATACCTCTTCTACCAATCCGTACACCAGTCTGGTGAACTATAGATTTGTAATATGATGATGACCCAGGTGGTAGAGCGGTCACCATACCGGTCTGACAAGCAGTGGTTCCCGGGTTCGATCCCCGGCCAGACTGTCATCTGAATGATGAGTTTAGATTTCTATTCAGGGTCTGGGCGTTTGTATATTCGTCTTTTTGTGTCCATGGCACCCACGACACAGGAGAAAATCCTACTGTGGGGCTATGAGTGTAGAAAGCGTTTATGTTTATGTAATATGATTAGGCCATATAATTTTATATGATTCTAGCCTTAGTTACATAAAAGTTCTGTGGCCTGCAGTGGGAATGGAAAGGGGTTGCATTATAGTTCTTATAATTTTATTTGCTTAATGGCTAACAGCTTTTCACATGTTAATACAAAACCTTATAGTTATAAAAACGGCAAATAGTAAGCATATCTGGATTTATCAGTAGTACTTGTTTTTAACCCCTGACGCAAATAGAGGGGTGTTATAAGTTTGACTGATATGTCTGTCTGTCTGTGGGCATGTAGCTCCTAAGCGGGTGAACCGAATTGGATGGGGTTTTTTTTTGTTAGACAGCAGGTTTCCAGATGTTGGTTCTTATAATTGTTTTATTATTTACAGAAAATACTATGAAGCTGTTGCCTCTTTGCTCTTCACAATGGCTATATTTATAATAGTGTTAGGGCCTCTATCCTTGACAGTGGTGAACTATGGAGTAACATTCATGTTTGTAATCATCACCATGCAGCAAATATGGGACAAAGGTGATGAAGATAATATTACCGAAGTAAGGGACGAAACTGTATGTGAAGAAAAGTCTGATAAGGATGATAAGTTAGATAAAGAAAGTCAAGATAAACAAGATTGTGAATCTAAAGGTGATAATGAGAACAATAAGAATGATAAAGTAGAAAGCAATCCACAAGAAGCAGGTGGCAGTGGACTGGTTGAAGATAGTTGTGACGTTTGCAACGAAAGTAGGATTTACAATATTTTCAAGGATCTCAGAGAAAAGTTTAGCTTTAACAATGACGTTTAGTGTGTATGCACTTGTATTCTGTGAATATTGAGTGTATTTTAAATTGTATTGTACTTTTTTGTTTTTCTGTATTTATTTTGTTGATATTATTTTATTACATATTTGTATTTATTACGATTAAAACTTTCACCAAGACATGTTTTTTTTTCATTTTCTATTATTGTGTAAAAATAATAACATTTGATTTTTAAAAGTTTCTCGTTTTATACTTTAAAAATCACAACAATATTAGTAATTTTGAAGCAATACAGCATTTTATAAAATATTTTGTTTTAGCAATAGTATCAGCATATAGTAGTAGTAATAGGTAACAAATTATCTATTTTGTAGTAGTAGTAACAGGTAACAAATTATCTCTTGTAGTAGTAGTAACAGGTAACAAATTATCCCTTTTGTTTTAATATTAATTATGTTTTAAAAGGCCATTAGCTTTTGCATAACATGTTGAACTGTATTTCTCAATAAGTATTTGGGGATTATATGCCCAGTGAGGCAGAAATTTAACACACATTAAATGAGAAGTATTATTTATTTTATTTCCAGTAACCATACTTCACACAACGAAATATAATTATCTTAAATAACTTGCTTTGACCTTCCTTGCACCATAAATGAGACACGCTGTGAGAGGGAATGTATATTATTTTTTGCCTTTCTTGGTTGTGGGTTTTTCATCTCCATTTCTCGGGACTTGCCAGTTGAGAGGATTTCTGCGGTACATGGGCCATGGTGGCACGGTGAGAATAGCCGCTAGCAGGAACCCGGCTCCGAGAATATATACAGATTGTGAAAACTGTTGCACGATGTAACCCCACACGAAACCGACAATACTAAACAGTGTGATGATTGCTCTATATAATTTCTCCGCTTTGGCCTGACCAACGTAGTCTATGTGAGTAGGTATTGACGTGAAGAAATCCATTCTTAAAATATAATATTACAGCAATTAACGAATTTACAATTTGTTTTCGACCTAACGATTTGTTTCAATTTAGCGATGTAAATTGACAACGTCGAGAGACACGTCAAGCATTATAATTTTTTTAATTATTAGGCCTGGCTTCTTGCCTTTCAGTCAATGTTTTGTTGCTATGCTGTTGAATTTTCTATAAATAGATTTAAAAAGCTTATATTGTATTATAGTAATATTAAAAGGTATAAATAGATTTTAAATTCATCTTCGTAGTCACCAGGGGCTACGATAGCCGTTGAGCTAGAGTGGTGGACCCTGGAGCTGGTAACGGTAATGGAATGTTCTGTACAACTGAATCTGTACAACTTCTTGAATAATTTTACTACATTGGCAGTCCAGGCGCATGACGTGGACACAAATTAGCCAACTTTAGCCTAATCCTGGTCAGGGACAAGTCAAACGACAATCTAATCGGTCGATGAAATCAAGTAGTGTGGATACCCCATAAAACTGTTGCGGGGTCTAAGGTGGACGGGTCCTTATGGTAGGTACTAAAATAAATATACGTTAATATAAATGTAATTAATTAATTATGTGTACAATTTTCTGTTTCATTTGCCAGGATGTGCGTATATTATATTTGTTGATATAACAGAATAAAGGATATAGATGGCATGGAATTATTGTTTTTTTTCTTTATTAGGATCATTCGCTTTCAGAAGGTTATATGTAATCATAATTGCAGGCTTATTTATGATAATAATTATTATTTATAACCTTCACGTAAAAGTAATTGTAAGCCGGCATATAGCAATACCATGTCATGTCCAATATGCACTTTGCCGTCAGTCGATTGTCAACATTCAGTACGATCAGACTCATTAGGTTAATTTTACAAAGATATTAGTTTTTATTTTTTCAAAAAAGTACAATATACAAAAGTTATAAATAAAATGTCTACTTTTAAGCAAGTTCCTCTCACATGTGGTGGCCATACTAGACCAGTCGTGCATTTGGATTTTAGTGACGTTACAAAAGATGGATATTATTTGATTTCGGCTTGCAAAGGTGAGTACTTTTAACGTTTACTCGGTACTTGCTGTGCCCTTTCGCCTTGGCCTGCATGTAGGTGGAAGACTAACAAGTGTATTTGGGTTTGGTTTTGGAACGTTATACGCTAGCTGGCGTCGGGACAGTCGGACCTTCACTTTTCTCGCATTGTGTGGTAGAACAGCTGGTATGCATTCGATGCATGCTCTGACCTTCTTGTTCCGGACTTGCAGGAAGCACCTTGAGTTTCCGTTCGTGTTTCCTCGACATGGCTGTTTACCTTGGCGAACTTGTACTTTTATGTACTGTGACATGACTTACAAGCTTACGCGCGTGTGAATAGCAAATGGTACTAGTGTATGTACATGACTTTCCTGTAAATCTTGTTGACATTTCACTGGCAGTGTCTTGGTCACCTTGCTCTAATCAAGGTTTCAAAAAAAAGCACTTGACATTATTGTTTATTACATACTGTGTAAACATTAATGATACTTTCATCATTGAACAAGGAAAAGGTGAGTTGAATTCAATGAAACCATTACATTATATTGTTTATCAATGTTTAATTGTATGTTACCTTCAAGTTTTTGCTCCATTGTAGTTCATAATAGTGATTTCCTTTATCTCATATAAAATTTTCAATCAATGCTATACATGCTGGTTTGGTACTGCATTACATAGAGTGGCTTTTTAATTTTCATTTCATTTTCATTTATATATTTCTATGCTTAAATCATTATTTTTTAATTTTATTAACTTGATAAATCTATTGATTTACAATTTATTAATTATGTTTATTTAATACATTAATTGGATTTTTAGTTCATTTTATAGAAAATGGTGTTGAACCAAAGGAATTAAACCGAATGTGTATATAATACAATAACATTTAACAGTTTGTGTTCTATTAAGGAGTGTAAACTAGGATTTAATTAAATTTGCCTGTTTGAATTAAATAAGTTCTAAAGTTCTGTGTAGATGAACTGGAAAATGTAAGAAGCAATATTGACGGGCAATTATAAATTTGTAAATCCCTGTATCACAGTATACAACTTTTGCTTGTTAAATATTTATGCAAAATTTGGTAAACTGCACAAATAAGTACTTGCTAATAAATTATGATAAATTGTCTAATAGTTGTAATTGATGCCACACCTTATATTATCAGTAATACTGTCTCAGAATAATCTCCTATAAAATAGAATAGTAAAGAGATAAAGGCACTGCCAATTTGTAATACTATTTACTAATAAACACAATGTTATAGTTTGCTTAGTTAAATAACACATTTGTAGGACCACATATCAACCTTCAGAAGCACAAAAGTGGAATCTAAAATAAAAAACGATTTTGTTATTTTTATATCCTCAGATAGCTTATGCACCTCATGATCTAAGCCGAATGACGGTAACTTAGCTTAAACATATTAAAAATCTAGTTTAAAGATATCCTTTCTCTCAAATTACTAAGCGATACAAGAAAACGACTTTCACAAAACATCAATTTTCTTGAAACTTACTACAAAATATGAGATACTGCTATTGTGTGTCTGAGGGCAGACATGGACTAATTCATTCATAATTTATATAGAGTAATGTTACATATATGTTAATGTTTCAATCTATGGGTTGTGACCCTCTTTGTGGTTGTGAAATCTTGAAGCTTTAGTGAAAAAAAACACCATCAATATAAAGTGTAAAAACATATTTTCACTGAAAAAATATAAAAAATTATTGCAGGTAATTTAATATGTATTTCATTTATTCTATATTTGGAAAATGAAAAAAACATATGGATTTGAAACTTAACAAAGCATAGGTATGAAATAGTGGAAGGTAGGGGGTCACAAAATAGTTTCACATCCAAAAGGGGTTATGTGATACAAAATAATAATGACACTGGCTTACATGAATAAAATTCATGTCCTTTTTAGTTTTAATGTAATTGTAATTAATGAGATAATTATTTATTATGACCTCTCGTTGTTATGTTCATTGGTAGAAAAACTTAAATATGTTTATTAAAACTTATATAATGGCTTTATGGTTAATTTGTGGCAGTATAGTTCTGTTGAATTGCTTACTTATATTTAAACCATAGCATATTATAGCAGAGTTTATATATTATAAGTGCATATAATTAATATTCCAAAAAATTAAAAGAAAACATAAGTCAGGGCGGATATTGTAAATAGTAAATGTTTTATTTTTTATTTTATATGGATCAATTTGAAAAAGATAATATATGCTTTCAACACACAACACACACAAACATATTAGTATAGCGATTATTAAAATAAATAAAGATGACAATCGGTTAAGGTTTGCTAATATGAAACATTTGTAAGAATTAAAAACAAACAATATATTGTATGATAGTACAAAACAGTGTATGAGACTGATTTTCACATGGCCGTTTTTGTTTTTGGCGTCCAGTCTGCTTGTTGCATTGTTATCATTTGATACATAGTGCAAATAAACATAGTTATGTATAAAGTCGTTTCCAGTTAAGGCAGGCGCATTATCGCCTATCAGTTGTTCAAAGTCAATGTCGATTCATAATGTATAGTGTATTAAGGTACAAATATATTTTTTATAGATGGCAAGCCTATGTTGCGACAAGGTGAGACTGGTGACTGGATCGGCACGTTTGAGGGTCACAAGGGCGCCGTGTGGGGGGTATCTTTAACACAAAACGCAAATTTAGCGGCCAGTGGGGCGGCGGACTTCACAGGTATACTATTTTTGTTCCTTCCCGAAGGAAAGAGGTTATCTATTTGTCAGTTTTTATGTTTCTATTAATATCTAGCATATTGAGAGTTTAATAAAAAACGATGTCGTCATTGTACGTATTTACGACTTTTATAAAAGATATTCAATCTTCTGTTTGGTTGCAACCTTTTTTCGTTTTTTTTTTCTGATTGAACTCTGATAAACTTCTCTGAATAGAGATAACATGTATCATATAAAAAAGAGCACATTAATAAAAGTCTTTTTTATTTATAAAACGAGTAGAAAATCAGCATGCAGTGCAAATAGTTTACTTGTGGTCATAGAGATCAATAAATAAAATCAATCTCAATTAGAAATTTAGTTCAATCTGAACTAGGTCACAATTTCGTAGATACCACTAAGATTTAAATTGGAACACCTCGTATGTCTCTGTCTTAAAATCAGAACACAAACTAACAAAGGGTCTAATAAAATACGTGACTGCTGTGCCAAATTATCTGGAACATTTTCCTTTGAAGGTCATGTTGAAGTCGTCTGTATCGGTAATCGTCGGAAAGTATTAAGTAATACGTTGGCGAACACTTTGGTTCTAAATACGGAAATAGGTTGACAATTAACTCGTAGAAAACCGTAATCCAACTTCGCCTAGTTATATGGCATTGTGTTACGATGTGTTTCAAAGTAGGACTACTTTCTCTTATCCTGGATGTATAAGGAAATGAACTTTCTATTGCGGTAATCCACAACATTTGTTTGGGAGAAAATTTTCAAAAGTATCCTTCGCCATTAGATCGACGCCGTATTATGTGGGATTCTTATCCATTTACTAAAGCGCATCGGTAGCGCTGCGAAAAGGACTCCGGGATCTCTAAAGGCGTTCCTTTCGAGATCCCGGAGTCCTTTTCGTCACTCCGGCTGCGTTCAGCCGGAGTTCCCTGAGTGAGTTTCCCAGTGAGGCTCTGTCCAGGTGGGCGTAAATGTCTGCCACATTGACTGGTGTTTACTCATACCACCGTCCTTCCCGAGGTCGCTGACCGCGCGGTCCGAATCCAACATCTACAATATAGCGCTTGACGGCAAATCCCCCTTTTTGGGGAGATCTGTGACACATTTAAAGGTTGGATGGAAAGATAGGACTTTATATTGGATTACAAGTCATATAATATGGAAGCTAAATATATTTTAAATACATCCTACGTTTTCTGGTTTTACTCATGGATTATGTAAAGCCGCGCCTACGAATATTATTGGCTTTACTATGTGGCGTGTTCGTCTGAGCCAATCAGCGTTCGACTTTATATACTTACTAGTGGCGCGTTCACAGATTGAATGTGTGAAAATTATTACATATGCATCCAACCGAATTGGCGCTTTTCCAGTAGCTCGTGTGTCCTAAATGCAACGATTTCCCGCTGTCTTTTTCAGGGCCACCAACCTGACTTAACTGGAACAAACTGTGCTCCTTTAGTCGCCACTTGAAACACTTTCTTCCTCAATGGCAATGCCACCGACTCTTAATCGGAACGATTTGTGTTCCTTTTCCCCAGATATATCGCCACTCACAAAACCTTCTTTCTCAGCAGTTATTGGAATTATGTTAAGAGTCCATGTGCTTCTTGATACTGTAATAGTCAATATTTATTTTAAATTTACGATAAGACGTTTGCAAATATCCAAACGTTTTAGCATATCTTATTATCTCCTGTATACTTTATTTTCAATTAATATAATTAATTGTAAATGACGATAACGTAAAACGTAATCGACTTAGCCTTAGGACCTTATTACCTGGATGATTTTGGTTTTCTGTTAATAAATACTTACAACATATAACGTAACTATACTTCCATAAATGAGTGTTGGTAATGGTAATTAAAGTAGAGTGTTCTAACTGAAGTACTCGTGCTTCGCTACAGGACATAAAAATAATCGCCATCTTTAAATAGTGTAAAATATCGAAATCAAAAATAGCGTATAAGTTGAACAGGTCAATAAACTACATCCATGCAAAATTTTATGTAAATCGGACCAGTGGTTCTTTCGTGATTGAGTAACAAACAGACACACACCATCTTAGATATAGGTATTGTTGTACGATCAACAATTCTACGATTTATTGTAAATATTCCTTAAAAAATAAATGATAAAAAACTACAATCTTTACAGCGAAGCTATGGGACGCGCGGTACGGCGAAGTTGTGCACACGTTCGATCACGAGCACATCGTCAAGAGCGTCAACTTCAACGCTGACGACACGTGCCTCCTCACCGCTAGCAACGAGAAACTCATACGAGTTTTCGACTTGAACAAACCTGAAGCTGGACGTGAGTTACACATTGACATTTTCATCAAGCCATTACTGGCTAATGAGCCAGTAATGGCAGTAATTATAGAGATTATTTAAATCTACCTAACAATGTGGTCACTTCCGCCCATGGACCTCTGTAACCAACTCTTATAGAATCGAGGTTCTATTTATTTATTTATTTATTTAAAGCAATTGCTTGAAGTGCTTACAGCAAAGCCAACGCGCACAACAAGCTAATACAAATTAACATTTTAAACAATTTTATTTTGTTTTATAACTATATAAAATTACGTAATACTAAGTAACTGTATAAAGTTCTAACAGAAATGCAAAAATCATTAGATGACGTATGGAAAACGTCAATATCTATCTGAAATACATTATATTATAGATGCGTTGTGACCTCTGATGACTAATATGGTTCATCCACATCCTTCCAAAGAAACGCAAGATCACCTTCCCTGTGATGGTGGTAACTCTCCGATTGCAACGTACTGATTATTAAGATCGGGATACACGTTTTGTTTGAGTTGTTTGTGAAATATAAGTAGAAATTGACGTTTCCATTTCATCAACGTCCATGGGTATTTGTCATCAACCCCTCATAAAATTTTAGTCCTAAAAGTTTGCCACAGTCACTGCACTATCTTGGGTACATCTTCTGTACTCTTATTACGAGTTTATCTTGTTTCCTCAAAACAAGAATTGTTTATGTTTTTGCTCATACATTGCATTGTTCACTACGCGTATTGGTTTTGTCCATACCATACCATTACAATGTACTTTGAAATGATGAGCGAAAACATAAACAATGATTATTTTAAAGAAACATAATAATCTCGTACTATGGATACTGGGTAAATAAGCCCGTTGAATTGTAATAAAACTTAAATTAACTTAGTAAATTAAGTAACTTAGTAAATTACGTGTTTTACGGCGCATTACATTGGTTACAGTGATTAAATAATGAAAAAGATTTACATTACATATGTACAAGTACGCTATAAGGAAAGCGATACACAAAATTTTACCTATTAAGCTTAAAGGTTTTCCTTAAATCTTTCCTTCAGTCACCCTCTGCCCCGTGACAGCTAGTCAAAAGTAGAGGATTACGATTTCATCAGTGTCAGTAAATATTGTGTAGGGTCACCACACAACTACAGTCATTTCTTTACGAAAATAGCTAACTACCCAAGTTAGCTATTTTCGTGAGTTATAATAACTTGTAGGTTGTAATAACAGGAGGATTAAAAAGTAAGAGGGGAGGGGGGGGG
>MOOZ01000153.1:518613-529311 GCA_002930495.1 Cecropterus lyciades
TTGACTTTGCAACAATACCTAACAGCTTGGAACTGTCAAGGGATGGAGCAGTTTTAACTGTGGCACACGGTAAGTATTCTGATTGTATTACATAGCGTTTCTCAATACTCATAGCCGATAGCCCTTCACTAGGAATCCTTACATCGTGAGGGCCATGGATACATACAAGGACGTGCACTCGGACTTCTAAAAACGATAAAAAATATCTATTTTTTTTTTATAAGACTTAAGTAACAAACTAGCATGCAGTCCACCTGATGGTAAGTGGTTACTACCGCTCATGGACATCTGTAAGCAATTTCATATAGAACAGGGGTTCTATCTGAAGTCGATCATAGATGCGTTGCTATTCCCGAGGAATAAGATCCTGGCAACCACATCCTACTTGAGAAACGCAAGAATTGCTTCGTGCTAAAATAGGTGTGGCGGTGGTACTTCCCCGGTCGAACTACACCATCTTGATATCAGCGGGATCGTACCTGTCACCATTTATATCCCCTGCATATAAATGGAGACAGCTGTTCGTCTCGTGATACTAGTGATGACTTTCCACAACTCATCAAGAGATGCCGCTACTGCATTCTGAATCACGCTATTAAAGTTTTTATCATATCCTACATGCATATACATATATACAAGTTCCTAGTTGAGACCATCGGATCACGGCTGCTCTTGGGGCATGATCAATTATCGCGGCGTGAGATCTCCCTTTGCTAAATAATAAATCTCGAATAGATTTGAAATCATACCTGGGGTCTGTCACTAATGCATACTATGACCTCTGCATCCTTGAGTAGGTTGGAGTACCGCTTTAAAATGTTAGTGCTAACAACAATATAATTGAGGCGTCAAGGTGACGTACATATTCGGAGAAGAATCTTTACGTCGATGTTGCTTTGAATGAGTACTGAATGAGCAGTTTATTGTATTCTATATAAGGCTGTAGCATAAAAGGAAAAGATGTTAGCAAGTCTCGTTTTAATGGCTTAAGATTATACAAAGGAATTAAGGAATTTGTGTTAATATAAACAGAAGTCATTTACGCATTAAATTCAATTTGTTATATACTTATGTACTATTTATATTGATGTTAAAAATGATTATCTACCTCTATTCATGTTAAAATTTATTCTAAGTTGAATGTTTCCTTCTGTTGAGATCCAACATCTTTTTTTCAACGTAATTATTTCGTTTTAGATTTCATCGAAATCAGCCCCATTACTTCTTGTAGCATTTTTCTTTATTCTTTATTTGGCTATCTATACGCACTTAAAAACCACTTTGTGTAGTATATACTAACTAGCTGACCCGGAAAACGTTGTTTTGCCATATAAATGATTAAATTACTAAAATGGCTATTAAAATAGGGGTTGGTGATAAAAGGGTAAAAATTTAGGGGTTTATGTATTTTTAATGCCACATTATAGAAAAATAAAAAAAAATGTTAAGGGTGAACAACCCTTATCACTTAGGGGTATGAAAAACAGATAGTACCCGATTCTCAGATCTACTAAATATACATATAAAATTTGGTAATAATCGGTAAAGGCGTTTCGGAGGAGTAAGGTGACTAACATTGTGACACGAGAATTTTATATCTTTATATAAGATAAATGTTGTTGTACCAATGATACCTTATAGTCGTTTGAATCAAATAAAATCCCTATCGTAGGACTAAGCTTACGTTGTTCTTACATAAATACAAAAGTTTCTCTATATTTCCGCAACAAGCCGGCACACAGTGCCCATAATGAACAAAGTTCATATTTAAGCATAAAAAATAAAAATAAAAAATTAGAAGAATTAAAAAAAAACTACAAATATATATTTCATGAAGTTAAATGATAATCATAACAAAATTGTGCAATAAATAATTTTATTTTATTTAATTTTCATACAGGTTCCAGTGTATCATTCTTCTCATCGGACACGTTACGAAAGATGCGCGAGTTCCCCGTACCCACTAAGGCGTACTCGGCATCGTTAGCACCCAACCGAGCGACCTTCGTATGCGGCGGCGAGGACCTTAAAGTGTACAAGTTTGACTATAACACCGGAACTGAACTAGGTGTGTCATAAATATCCCTATTAATATGTATATGAATATCATATATTATATTAATTAATGCGGTAATATATATTAAATACGTTTAGGTGGCCTTCCACGGTGCGTGTTTGCGCACCGCACGCACCGCTATTCCAACGATGCTACTCGGTCTGTGTCGATTTTGAAAATCGAAGGTAATTTGTGACTAAAACATTGAGTGTATTAAGTTCTCTTCTTACCTTTGAAGCAATGCACCATTACGGACTTGCCTGCGTTTCCATAGACAACATTGTTCTCATAGTGCATCGGTGTGGTCTAATCCACATCAATCGCTACGCACCTTGGATGGCCACTTAGCATGCAACAAGTAAACGCGCGATACTCATTTGACGACCCGCGTGACTGAGCGGTCACCATACCGGTCTGATACGCAGTGGGTCCCGGGTTCGATTCCCGGCCAGACGGACATCTGAATGATGAGTTTAGCTTTCTGTTCTGGGTCTGGGTGTTTTTTGATTCGTCTTTGTGTGTCCATGGCACCCACGACACATGAGAAAATCCTACTGTGGGGTTATGACTGTAGAAAGCGTTTACTCATCAATCACTCAATACGCATTATATTGTCTGGCAGAGTCAAACAAGGGCCACTTCGGTCCGGTGCACTGCGTACGATGGTCGCCGGACGGCGAGCTGTACGCGACGGGCTCGGAGGACGGCACGGTGCGGCTGTGGCAGGGCACGCCGGGCCGCGTGTACGGGCTGTGGCGGCGCGCCAACGAGCACGCGCCGCTCGCCAACGGGTACAAGGAGGTCGCCGCCAACTGACACGCCCCGGACTGGCTGGTGGGTGCTGTGTGTTGTTGTTGTCCCGGGCTCGGTGGTGTTTTCTTTTGTCTTGTTCTTAATTTGAGACCCGCTAGTCGAATCTCGTGTTGTGACGTGCGTGCATACGGTTGTGTGTATGGGTCTTCGATAACCCCTTCATGTTTGCGCACGTGTGGGTGGAAAGCATTTTTATGTAATAGGAATAAATCCAATAGCAAATGGTATGCAATTTGTCTTCAATTATAAAATGGTCATAGTTGCTTATAAATAATTATAAAATTATAAACATACAACGTTGCCCTCTGTGAATGTGGGAATAGAAAGAAGAAATGCAAAGTTACACGCAACTAATTTTAATAATAATTGATATTTTCTAAAATAATACTTACTTTGACTTTAAGAATAAAATAGATCATATTCTCTGTCTATTGTGATGATTTTTGTTTATCACAATGGGTGCACGTGCAAATGGTTTAAAATTACCTTTGTTTTAGTGTTACTTTTGTTCTAATTAAAAACAGATAGGTGTTTCTATTACAGGGTGACGAGGTACAGTGAATGTGCAATCAAAATTGTTGATCCGGCGAGGCCGCGCCCCGCGCCGGGCAAGTGTTTGATGTACATATTGTGGGTAGTAGAAATCAAGACTTTATGATTGTCGAACTGTGTTTGTGTTGTTTATTTTACCGCAACACCATTTTTATACTCAAAAATTGTATGTAATGTAATGTATTTATTGTAAAAAGATATGCAACAAAATAAAGAGATTTTTAAGCAACTTGATTCATTGGTTTTAATCTTGTTCAACATAAGTAGGATGGTAGGAGGAATAACAGACATGTATTTGTTGTAATTTATATTAAAAACTAAAATTAAAATTAATTAAAAAACTAAATCTAAACCTAAATTAAAATCTATCTGCCAATACATACGTGAATATACAAAATAATTTACAAGATTTAGTCCTAGGCACATTATCTAGCTAGGCAGTGAAAATATCTTAAAATACTTATACAGAATAAACAGAATTCTTTATTTTTTACGTTACTTATTTTGAGAAAAATATTGTACGTTAATGGTAACATTGTGACGGTAGTTATTAACTATTTTACTTGGTAATCTTGCAATGATGACTTCATGACCTTAATTAATCTTACAATATTTTTGTTTTGTTTTCATTAAAGCTAAGTAAAAATGGCCATAAATGCGTCCATACATTAGTAGTTAAATCAATGAGTACAATACATTTATAACCGACGTTGGTAATTTCATCTATCTAAAGTAAACTAAATTAGCTTTTAAAAATAAGTAAAAAAATGAATTGAGTATCATTTTCACAAGTTTAGCACCCATTTAACAAATTCAAAGCCATGGATCTATCTCATAGGAAATTTATTATACGGCATGTAAACTTTCATGCCATCTCGTTACAAACATTAAATATATTTTTTACAACTCGATACATAGAACATTTTTGTTAAATTATTACAATAAATAAATATGCCATACACAAATTCCACGTTTGCAAAGATTTCAAGAATAAATGAATATAAAAATGTTACAAATGATCACTTAAATTCATATTTTTAGTTTCACCATTTCAATTGTGATATGTATTAAAATAACTGTTTTAAAGACGCAGAAATTCAAGGACATATAAATCCTTCGAGTCGGATTTAATCATATTAGAAATGGTAAAAATATGATTCGTCTTTATAAGTTAGGATTGTCATTTAGATATTGCTAATATTATTAAATTCAATTTGTTTGATAATAATTACTAGTTTACCATAGGAAACCGTAATTAACTTGTGTTTTACAGTAAATTGGATAAGTTTTGATCAATATTGGCAACCCTTTATCATTCTCGCACATTATATAAATAAAACACCGCTGACGATCTTGTTACATTAAAAATATTGCTGACTAAAGAAAAACAAATACGTACATTAGTTAATTGAAATTAAGTAAATACTTTTGCTGGTAACATAGTACCAATTTTTGGAATGACATTCCAATCAACAATTTCTACTGCGAGTATTTAACATAAAAGCCAGCGCGCATAATGGTCGTACCGCATCGCAATTGCAAAATTGTGCTGTTTTTGACAAATTTTCCGTTGTCCTACATATCATTGCAGAATTTAACGTAGTAAAGTGTGAAGAGTAACGGTAAGAATATTTCAGAATCACTTTGAAACTATTCCATTTCATACGCATTGCACGCCATCTCATTTAACTATTTGGTACTATTATAGGGATCGTAAACGGTCTATAAATACACTGCAAATTTAATTTTTATTTTGCTGGAAAACTTGCCTCGATCTATAACTTTGCAATAAAGTCAGCGATAATATTGCTGCAATTTTTTGTGGTATATTGCTAAAATTTTATGTTATACATCTAACGGTGCATATACCTACATCCAAGAAACTTTAATATTTATTATCATACAAGTATTACCTTACGTTGCGTTATAGACGGTAACTTGAGATGGACAGTTATAGCCAGTAATTACCCTAATAGCCCGTTTATAATACTCTTGTTTAAACTGCATATTATAATAAAGGCAGTTCAGACAACACTTTTCGATCTGTACGCAGCTTAATGTGGTTACGACTTATTGAACCCAAAGATATTTTGTGATGCGTACTACTTTGCTATTGTAACATTTTGGGATTCGTATGAGTTGGACTTTTTAACATTTTGTGATGCGTACGACTTGGCCATTTTAACATTTTGTAATGCGTACGACTTGGCCATTTTAACATTTTGTGATGCGTATGACTTGGCCATTATAACATTTTGTGATGCGTACGATTTGGCCATTTTAATATTTTGTGATAGGCACAACTTGGCCGTTTTAACATTTTGTGATGCATACAACTTGGCCATTTAAACATTTTGCGATGCATACGACTTGGCTATACTAACATTTCGCGATGCGTAACGGCGCGTAACGTAACGAGATCACTTAGCAATGAAGGGGCTGAGGTCGGGTACTGGGAACTTGAAGCTCTGTCTGCGGGGCGGTCGAGATGGTGGTTGGGTGGTTGGGCACTGCGCTGCACATACGTCATCCCTTGCGACGGCTTCACGCGGCCACTCGCGGGCTAGTTGCGCGCAGTCTGTGATACGAAGGGATGCGCACTGGGCCTGTAGGAGAGAACAAATCTGTTATAGTGTCTTATTTATGAATTTAGTAGTACGAAATTAGTTGGCCTTATTTAGTTGATAATATTTAGAATACGCTTATTAGGATGGGTTCCGTATAAAATGTGATTTATAAGCTATATTCTTATTAAAAATATGGGGAGTAATTTTCAGTATCAGTGAATTACAGCAATGTATAAATATTTTTCAAAAAAACTATAATATCTGATACGATGGATCTACATTTGGAAATTAGATAAATGGTTTCTTAAGTATAGGGTGAATTATTAAAAGTACTTAACCTAGATTGGCTTTAAAAATATACAGTTATAAATAGAGTAAAGATAAATGTAGGTAGATAATTCCTCAACATGGCAATGTATGACAAGGTGGATCTTACCCCTTCAGCAGTGCAGATGCACGAAGTGCAGGGCGAGGGGAATGCGGACTCCCCAACGGCGACGGAGCGTCCAGCGATTAGGCAGCCCTGCGCCGCACTCTCTCGCCACGCTGACAGGTCCAGTTTGGGTAGCGACGCGCATGGCACGCGGGGGTTTCTGTACAAATAATTATAAATGTATTACTGTCCCATTGCTAATCATTAGTTTTTTATAACAACTTATACGAAGTGGTGATTATTTTTTTGCACATATTGTAGTCCAATTTATTGTAGGTTGGTGGCTAACCATAGCAAGACTTTCCTCCTCCAATTTGGTCCACTGACAAACCTATAGGCGTCACTGACAATTTAATATTAAATGTGCTCCACTTTCGTTTGTTGCTTCTTTAAGAAACGAGAAAAATATAACACCAATTACGAATAATATTGCAGAAACATCGATTATTGAAGTTTCTCGAACTGCTCGTCGATGCTTTTAAATACTTACAAGAAATTGCTAGGTAAATCAAAGGAGGCTCGTTGGATGTCGCTAGTAATGTCGAAGTTCTCGCAGAGGATCTTGGAAAGTGTCGATTTTCGGATCTCAGACAGTTGTTGCTCCGTGAAGCGACCGGGGCCATTTCCGTTCTCGTACCTGAATGAATGTTTTAGATACGTTTTGATGACAATTTTTAAAATGCTTTTCGGTAACTATTAAAGCTCTTCTGCTTTATTGCCCTGCCTGTAACGTAGAGCACTTTAAAATATAATTGGATGATGTACCAAGAAACAGAACTTGACCCGTAAGATCGATATCAATTCTTTTGTCTATGGATAAGTATAAAATGTGAAAAGATGTTCTAGTTGACTGCCACAATTACAAAGCACATACAAACAGTTCTTAAAATACGCTGAATTACTTTACTATTCTCGAAATAGTTATTCCTGTATCAACTATTACATCAAGGTAATAATTTCTAGGTTCTAGTTCTTTATATTTCTATTTTCTTGCACCAGTGTTATTGAAGATTTAAAGCTAACGCTATGTAATTTGTTTAATATAACTTAGGTCACTTAAATTCTGAATAAGCTTACCAGTAACGATCGCATTTTCTCAACTGTCTGAACTGGATTGCGATGATGCAGGCGAATGTGGGTCCAACTAAACCACCTTGTAGCGGTCTTTCGCTCATACCACCAGGGAATAGATCAATGTCGTCAACCGTCGCGTATATTCTCTTTAACCTGCAAAATATTAGCATTGATTTCAAATCCGACAAGAATTTGTTTCGTAAGACTTTTCAGAGCTCCAACATTGATGCGTATCTCTTCACGATGCTAACAAATTTCTCGTTTTAGTATTCAGTAGGGGTGCTTGACTAAAGGTTTTTATCAGAAAGTATTTGTTCTGTGTATAGATTGATAGCTTTTAGAAATTGATTGCCAAGTAGTCAACGATGAATAAGTAAGTTAATAAATGATAGACCAAAATTAAATTTCAGTTACCATAATTTGCTTGTGGAAATGAATTTGCATTTTCAATTCGGACTTTTAACTTGGGCGTCAATTTAATGGCTTTTCCTTTAAATTAGAGCAGCAGGCTGATAAATTGTCCAGCAGAGTTTTTTAGCCTTTATACTGAATACAAGTCAGCACAGATTTATTACACGAAATACTTCGCGGTATTTAAGTGTCATATATCTTACACATCTTACCTGGCGATGACTTCATCCGGAATTTCTCTAGCGAGATCCTCGAAGGTAGCAGCTCTCTTCAAGTTGCAAAGCGCTCTGTAGTTGTTATAACTTGGCACTCCGTGATCTCTAGCTCGTTGTATGTTCAAAGCCACTAAGTCAATTCCGGAAAAGGGTATCCTGCGGTCTTCAAACAAGTGGTTTGTGACCTCGCCGGTGATAAACTGGTCCAAAGTCTCCATAGGAGTAGATGCAAGACCGCGCATTAGCTCGTCTACCATTGGTGGGTGCTGGAAAAGTAAGATTTAGTTTTTTTATTAGAATTGATGTATGTATGGCCAATAGTCAAAATTTATTCACAAAATGAGACATTTTTTATTCTTAATTTCGTCGTTTTACTTTTTTTTTATTTTGAGGGTGCATATATTTTTTAGGTTCTATCGTAGAGATAAAGGGGACAAAATAGTTTTCATAAAAATGGCCCTATGTATTCCAAAGCATCGCGCGAAAAATTGTTGAGACGGATATTTTAGGTCAATTAAATCAAGAATGTCATAAAACTTCAAAAAGCCATGTTACAATACGTTTCGTTAAAATATACATATGTCTCTGTTTCCTACAAAAGTACCTCAATGTGACCATATATTACTGTTGTTTACCTCAATAAACATGTCGGGCCTGAAGAATCCATCTCTCAACAAGATCGGTGGTTCAACTGGTTGGAAGGTGGGCGACAGTCTCGGTAAATGCGGTCTCAGGAGCGAGTGTCCGAATCTAAACGCGGCTGTCGCAAATTCCGTTACGATAGCAGGGTTGCAGGTTGGTGAGTATTCGTTGTAGTAACCTGTTTGTACAATAGATACCTTGATTAAATAGTAAACTAACGTAAAAATCACTGCATGGTAAATAAATATCCAATTTAGATGATTACTTTCTCATTGGAAAGTTTGTTCTTCTCTCTGGAAATTCAGAATTTTGATTGATTTGAATTTAAAAAAGGATTATAAACTTGCAGTTTTGCAGTTACTTTAGGTAGATCAAATTAGCCCTAAAAATTTCCAACTGGTTTCTATCAATAATACTTATTATTAATATAATTTAAAATATTACATAATATATATTTTGACCATCCCACATTTATCAGCTGCGAATGAATTGTAGCATCATTGTAATGATTGTGATGTGATGATTCTTACAGCAATCGGTCATTAGTATAGTAAGTCAATTACCTGCGGGCAGCAGCTTCAAGCCGTACAAATTGACAGCGTTCCAAGACAGTAACCTAGGAAGGAATTCATTGTAGATGATGTGCGTAAACTCTGCCGTGACGATACGTCTCGCGTGCTCGAACAATAGCTCGGCGTCCCAGTGTGGGTTGACTCCTCGCAAGCCTTCAACCAGACGGTTGTGTTCGCGCAGGAAGATTGTGTGGATAGCTGTGAGGCCTGGCTGTTCCGATGCTCTACCGTCACCTGAAATAAAAAAAATAAAAAATAGAAAATAATTAGCATAAATTTTATCATTCACAAAATTCCAATATTACAAATATAAATAGTTCAATATAAATAGACAAAGACTACATGTAGAAGATAAATAAAGAAAATGCTGTGTTAATGATCTTTAATTTAATAAATTAGTAGTAATGACTTTTTTACTCTGCTCTATATGAATACATTTTAAGTAAATGGGTCAATATATCTTTCAAATAATACCAAACCTTAAGCGTGAAGCAAAAATATTGATCGTGCATCTTGCAAACACTGCTCTAAGCTGATATTGTAATCTAGAACTGTAGTGACGTGCCTTAATTCCCTTCACGAGTTACTGTAGTAATATCGAATAAAAGCTATATTAACGCGTTTTTGCTATATTCCCTTTTTACAACTAATATTAACTACATATGGTATTCCCTGAAATGTATTCGCGAAAATAGCAGATATTCGCTAAGTCCGTCATAACGAATTCCATCCTCACCAGCAATGAAACAGTATCCGCTGGGTGCTTTGCATTCCGGGTGACTGTCGGAGCGCGGCAGCAGGTCCTTGCCGTTCTGTGGCCGCGTAGTGGCGTTCAGTCTTCCATTGAAGCCGCGCAGTTTCCTCACGATACAGGGATTCTCGCCGTAGATCACTGAGCTATCGATGAACGCTGTGTTTTGGTTCACTTGCTCTCTGGGTCCTGGAAGCGAATTCGAATTGTTTCATAAGGTTGAAGTAACAAACGAACATGTAGTCCACTTAATGGTAGATTGTTACAACCGTCAACTTAATATAGGACAGGGGTTCTATCTGAATTACTAGTTTATGTTTAGAGACGTTATCTAAGAAAGATAACCAAATATATTCATATAAAATTGCTTGTGAGTATTATGTTGTATTTCGGGAATTATACTGCTTCTTCTCACAAGAATTACATTTAATCAGAATTTTTAGCCATATACTTTAAAGGGTTCTATTTATCTGTAAATATAAATTGGTTTTGAAATGATATGAACGAAAAAAATCAGGCTTAAAAAAATCTTACCAAGCTGTTGCTGTCCAGGCAAACTTCTCATGAAGGGGAAGCATAATCTTTCTCCAGATGTGATATTGACTTCGGGAT
>MOOZ01000153.1:529341-543917 GCA_002930495.1 Cecropterus lyciades
GGAACGGGTTGCACTCAGGGTGCACAGTCCTCGGGGAGTCACATGATCGACAGTCGGGAATAGATTCGTGGAAACCTGGTTATTAAATCTCTGTTAATTAAAGACGATCGATTAATCTTTCTAGACATGATTAATGATGAAATATTCTACATATCAAAAGGAATGAAGTAAAAAATCAACGTTTACGAAAGTATAAAATTAACGTTTAAGATGGACTGACAGTTAATTATAGCAGTTTTTTATTATAATTTACTTTTTATGATCTTCTAAAGACTGCTACACTTTTTAATATAATAATACACTACAATTTCTTATTTTGGGTGCCATTAGCGAGCACACAAATGACAGTCTTTTTTCCGAGTGCGTAAATCACCGGAAATTAGTATGATATGACCACTTTGAATTATCAACTGTCGCTTATCTTCCAATTTGACTGACCTTTATGGATTGGGGTCATAGTGAGTTCATGGTCAAGGAATTGTGCGAACTGCATCACCATGAGAGTATAGCGGGTGTGCAAATTAGAAATGTCCGGATGGATCACTGTGGAGATGATACGTGGAGACGGCAGCGGTGTTCCTGTTACTGAGTTGATACGGGGCCGGCTTACACCTGAAATAAAAAGGAGTAATAATTTTATTCATGATTTTGACGACGACGAATCCAATCAATAATGTTGATTCTTTCAGGTAGGTGTTTGTAGATATAATTAAACATGGGCTAGGTTAATAGTGGTTTTAGTACATACATTTTCGTTATGTTTGCTACAAATATCATTGTCAAATGAAAAAGGTCTGTATGTTAATAAAATTGTTGTTGTACAGCAGTCCTCGGTTTTGCTATCTTGATCGAAATGTGATTATGGTCAGGGTTCACAGGGAATCTTAAAATTAAATTATATCGAGCAAAACCTTTCTGCTTACTTATACAATACAATCGAAAAAAATCCGTTTATGAACCTCAATGAAATAGTGATAACATCAGAACATACCATCCTCATAAACTGGTGGTAGCAATCTAGCGAATGTGGTCAAACTCTTGCCCAAATTGGGATTTCGCAGATTATTACAGTATCCAGTGTAAGTTCTGAACGGACTCTCAGCATCACAAGGTCCTTGGTCATCGCACTGTGGCTCTATTATTGGTCCAGCTTGATCCTGACCTATAAATCCGCTGACATCCACTGATTGTAATGAATCCACGAAGTCATTGGCGGTTCCGAAGCCCAATGAGTCGTCAAAGATTTGACGTTTGCGGCGTCGGCTGTAAAGACAAAACATTATAATATTTATCTTGGTGTTAAAAACTTACTTTTAATAAAATGCTTATTATGACTTATCTAAATTTATATATAAGAGGTAATATTATTTACCCATTATTGACGGAGTTAACCAGTTCGTTGGTGGCGAATTCCAAGAAAAGGGATGTGTTAGCGAGTTTAAGGGCGTATTTATTTGCTTTGGAGAAAGATGCTGCAGTACCGACTGGCGATTTGGGGTCTGCTCCTCCACCTGAGCATAAAACAATATTTACATAACTCACATCTGACTATGAATAGATAGAACTAGATTTTATTATTTTCAAATACAAAAGATGTTATCTATAGCAATGACAAATTTTATGTTGAACTTGAAGCTAACATTTTTATGGTACTTACGTGCTTCCCAAAGCATGTACTCCAGTTTTTTCCTGTCTGCCATCTCTTGTTTAGCCTTCTCAAGAGCCGTAGCTACCATCTCTTCTGAGAGCCTTTCAGCTGCCTTGGCACCACTTTCGTCTCTCCAGGCTTGAAGTTCCAGTCGAGTATGTTGTGAGCAATGTTGGGCTGCATTCCTGTATTCATATATAATTATAGATTTAATTTCATACAACCGGATAGACTTTGCACCATTTGTCAATACGAACCAATAGACTTTGCACATTTTTGCTTCGTTGTGTATCTGTTTTTTTTTTTAATATTTCAACATCAGTAACCTTTAATAGAGCGAATTTTACAATACAATAACATTTTGCTATTGCAGTACAGATTGTAATTTTATTTGCACTATTACTTACAAATAGGGGTCCTCTTTAACGAAAGCTTTAGGCTGGAGCCCGTCTAAGCCGTCATCAGCGGCGCAAAGCATGCCAGCTAAGGAGACCTTCCTAATGGCGCTCAGTTGTTCTAGCGATAATGATGACGGAGGAATGTCGTTTTCGTACCAGAATCTGGAAAAAAGATAATAAATTAGATTATACAAAATAATATTAATATGATTGATAAATTCAGATAAACTTGTAGATCCTGACCAGATTAATGAAAAATCCTAAGAAGATTATGTGTCTTTAATGTTTCAATACCTGTCGCTTTTCTTCAAATTTGCGAATTGCAAAGCTAAAACACAGGCGAGAGTGGATCCGATGACAGCTCCTGAGGCGGGCTTCTCCATACTTCCTCCAATCATCAGCTCAATATCATCAGCGTTTCTGGGGAATAAACGGTATAATTAAATTTACTATTAAACTGTATTAAGGCGATTCTGTTCTTATCTTTATTCTAAATATGATTTGCTTAACGATTGCACTCGTTTTGTGGTCAACTCGTTCACAAGGTACCTACGGGTTGGTAAATTAAAGGAGACAATAGGTATGAGAGGAGACAATACGGTAAATTAAAGGAGACAACCCATACATGTAATAAAAATGTTGTAAGCACTACCTACACACACTAAATGTTGTAAGTACTACTGTAATATACGACCTACAATGCATATGTTGCAAGAAGAAAAAGCTTCCGGAGACAGAATAAATTATTAAATTGGAAATTTCTATATATTTTAGAACTTTTTTTTGTGTGTTTAAAATCAAATAAAACTAAAACTGCTGAATTTAATTAAACCTACTAAGCTACCACTTAGTCTTAATTAATTAAAATCCATCTATTATCTAAAAAAGTTCTTACAATTTAATGTTACATTTTACATGTTTACACGCGGATGAAACCGAGGGACGGTAGGTAGGTAGTTTTACATAAGTGGAAAATTATAATGACCTGTACATATCAGCCATCATTTCCTGATGAGTCCTATCGAAGCCGAGTTTATGGAAATCCGCATATGACTTCACATTGGCCATGGGCTCACACATTCGCAGAACTCGCAAGTACGAGGCCACTCCATGGTCACGGGACCGGTTGAGATCCCACTGAGCTGACGGCGTGAACCGAGAAACGCTGTGTGCAGTTGTTTTCACTAGGTGTTGGAGAGTTATTGTAGTGTTGATCTGATGGAATAGAGAAGAAAATATTTATTTAGGACCTAGATTATGATCTATTGAGATGCATACTTAATAATGCACAACTGGGAAATGAGTTAATTTACCTGAAACAAAGTTAATTATTAATAAAGCGAATTAACAAACCCTTAAAACTTTTTTCAGAAACAGCTAATATTAAATTTTACAGAGATGGACAGATTATTAAAATTGAATTATCAAAAGCTTATTTTGCTAAGATCGAGTATTATTGTCCAAAGAAAATATTGCCCTCCTTTAAAGTGGTTAACAAACGATTAGGCAAAATTTTCGATTTACTGATTATGAAAAATAAATTATAATTATTTGTACAAAATTTTATATGTACATTTCAGTTTAAGTAAGCATACTTATCTTTATTATTAAATATGTAACAAGAATTTCATTAATTAAAACTAAATTAAATACGTAAAAAACCTATATTCTTACCAGCTTCTCATTCATCATAGCCTCAAATATAGGAGCGACAGCCACCAACTCTGAGTAGGCTCCAGCGCGGTTTGCGCTCGAGTAGCCGCGCCAGAAGCCCAGCGACGTCAACTTCAACTCCGCTTTGGCCATACCGACCTGGAAATATTAAGGTTTATTTATATGTATTGTTTGTAAATACTTGACAAGTAGGTAGTGCGTGTTGTGTGGTATCGATATTGAATAGCACCATCTCCACTCTTCTCGTGGATGTCGTAGATGGGGATTAAGGGACAAAATGCGAGATGGGCAGGAGCGTTTGGAGATGAGGAGGACCCCCATTATGGGAGGGAGCTATATCCAGCAACGGTTTTGTACCTTTAATTACCTTATTCGACGAAATAGACAGGGATATATTAATGAATAAAAATACATATCGTATTGGCAATACAAAACCTAATTACCTTTACTCACTTTGTTATAGACCGCGTAGGAACATACATATATTTGACATAAACACGTTTTCAGAGCGATTATAATAAATTCGTGTTTGTTATAAAGTTTGATACTAAAGGACGCCTGTCATTTAGTATCAAACTTTATAACAAACACGAATTTATTATATCATCATCGCCTGTCATCATTAGAGATAGTTTGGCGCTTATAGTAAATAGTATGAATTAGTAGCTACACTTCCCACTAAAAAATATTTATGCTAAGTGTTTACTGCCACCCGTGGGTCATCTATAAGCAACTTCATATAGAACAGGGATTCTATCAGAAGTCTATTATAGACGCGTTGCTACTCCCTAAGTTTAAAATGATCGCCTCATATATAAGTGAGCCGGCAAGCACACCCTACCACGGAAACGCACGAACTGCTTCATGGTAGAAATTGCTGTGGCGGTCGTACTTCCCCGGTCGAACTACATTATTTCCACCACCAGCAGAATTGACAACCTAAACCAATTTTTTCTTACCTCACCAAGCAGTACCGGTAAGAATTCATTGTAAGTGATATGTTGGATGATAGCAGCCATTGCTCGCCGAGTCTCAAGGAACAAGGTGTTGTCTTCCCAAAACGGGTTCATCGAGTAGAGCTCGCCAGCGATTCGGTTGTGTTCCGACACCAACGCCTTGTACAGCGGTGCGACGGGAGAAACTTCGTTACACCTGGAGAGAAGTAGAACAAATTTATGAATGTCGAAAAATCGCACGAAATGTGCAAGAAAATGACACTTAACAGTAGTAATAGTAATCGGTAGTAATCTCGCAATTTTCTCAAATTGCTCCTGAGGTTTATTTTGAATTCATATAATAGATCTTTTTTCATTTTGCTTCTTTCTATGACCCCTAAGCTACCTTCTTTTTTCTTTTTTATAAAATTGAAGGAGCAAACGAGCATGCAGTCCACCTGATGGCAAGTGGCCACTGCCACCGTGAACATCTGTGAGCAACTTCATACAGGATAGGGGTTTTATCTGAAGTCAAGCATCACCGGAAACCACACCCTTCCACCGAAACTCAGAAAGCGCTTCACGCTAAAAATAGGTGTGGCGGCGGTACCTCCCCGGTCGAACTATACTCGTTCTAGTAGAACGAGTATAGAACCTTTCAAAGTTCTGTGACATAAAGCAAATCTATTCCACGATATCCGTAGATAAAATTTATGTGTTATTCCCGAGCATAAGTACTCTATGTCTGTGCCAAATATAATAAAGATTCACTCAGTTGTTCTAGCGTGATTGAGTGACAAACATCAATACATTCTCACAAATGTTGGCTTTTAAAAGATTATAAGATGCATCCCAACGACACTTACCCATGACACTTATTTTAAAACCTTCAGTAATATGACTTGCAGCTTTAATATATGCACAAAGCATTGCGTATTGATTAGATCTAAACTGTGCAGTTCATGTTATGTCAAGTTAGAGACACATAAAGGTTTTTATGGTGTCAATTTAAGTTCAAGGAGTTGAAAATGTCAGAGTACTTATCAAGATGGAAATCTCATAAAAGTTAACGCATATAGTATTGTGTGTGTTTACGTCTATGTAATTCTTGTCGGGATCTGAAGTTCATTACGCGTTAATTTCCTTATTACCATGCGCCTGATTCCGTGTATTAATTGCAGGCACCTAGGTTGATAGGTTGGTCGGTACCTTATTTATTCATATTCTTATAAACAGTTAAATGATGTTCCTATTAGGCCAAGTTCTATTACCCACGTGTTCTTAATAGTTTCATAAATTTCATCAGCTTTTGCCAGGGGCTTTGCCTGCGTGCAATCCCGGTCATAATCGATCTGTATGCGTAATTATTATGCATTAATCTAATCAGTAGTTATTGTGTAAAAGAGTAATAAATATCCCTACATCAATTGTCACAAACTTTCATGTGTATAATATTAGTAACATGTATTCAGCACAATCAACGTTATTATTCAGATATTATTCAGTACTAGCTTATTCCCTTGGCTGTGCCCTTTTTGGTCACGTTTACCGCAGTAATGAGTATCCCATGTGTTAATCTAGGTAATGACCAATCAGTGTACCACATTTCAGATTTTTTATCCGATCAGTAGTTTTTGTGTGAGAGACTAACGAACACACATATGTACATCCTCACAAACTTCCGCCTTTATAATATTACGTACGAAGTAAGATATACATATTCTTGCCTAAACATTTTGCAAGTGGCTTGTTTATATTCTTGGCCATAGCATATAATGTATGTATCGTATTCAATGTAATAATAGTGTGTAAAATAAACTCATATTAAAATTGCAAATACAATTAAAAAAATACACACACACTTTCTACACATTTTTTTTATAGTATGGAAGTAGCAAACGAGCATGCAATCCACCTGATAGTAAGTGGCTACTGCCGCCCATGGACATCTGTAATCAACGCTAGGTAAGATCAAGGTCTCACCTAAGATTGGGCACAGATGCGTTGCTACCTCAGAAGAGAAAGATGGAATGCCTCGGAAAAGTATGTCTCCCCTTACTTTTCCGAGGCATTCAGACTAGAACACAACAGCGCATGACATTGCTGTTATTAGGCAGAAATAGGTGTGGCGGTGGTGCTTCCGGAGTCGAACCACAAAGAGCTCTTCATAGCTCCACAGTAGGATTTTCTCAAGTGTCGTGGGTGCCATGGACATACAAAGACGAATACACAAACACCCAGACGCAGAATCGAAATCTAAACTCATCATTCAGATGTCTGTCTGGCCGGGGAATGAACCCGGGACCCACTACGTGTCGGAACGGTAAATTGCTTTTTTTACAATTGCTTTAGTTTTATGCTAATGTACATACATACATGTAATATACATATGATTCTATGACAATACATTGGAATCTTTGATGACATGTTAATAAGTGTAAATGAAACGCTTACGTGATTTCATAATGATTCCTATATTCCTATATATTCCTAATATTCCTAATATTCCTATTCCTATTCATAAGTCCTTACAAACGGATATGTTGATGTCATTAGTTATTTAAATCACTCGTGTCTACTTTTTTATAAGAAGTAGCAAACGAGCATGCAAACCACCTGATGGTAAGTGGTTATTGCCCATGGACATCTGTAAGAAACTTTATGAACAGGAATTCTATCTAAAGTCAATCACAGATCCGTTGCAACTCCCGAGGACTAAAGTGGTCGCTTGACAGATAAGAGAGCCGGCAACCACATGAATCGAAACGCAAAAAACTGCTACACGCTAGAAATATGTGTGGCGGTGGAACTACATTATTTCTCGCACCTGGTGTATATATTATTAGTTTGCATGTAATTAAATTTAATGATATAAATATAAAAATATATTGGCTTTTCTAACCCTATTGAATCTGTGTGTACTCACCTGCACTTACATACTTGCATCTGTATTATACTGTTACTTTAAAACGTCTTATACACAGGTACCTACATTTTCTACGTCTCCCATTTATTATTTTTGTGGAATTATTCCGTGGGTGCTATGGAAATGCACAAAGACAAATAACAAATAACCATTATTGAGATATATCTGTACGGCCGGGGAACGAACCCGGAACATTGGCACGTCACGTTAAATTAAACCATCCTCTCATCGTAACGAATAAAGTGATGTCTGTCATGAATTATGTTTTCTTATTGTTCTTCAAATGGGTTTAACACAGATACTTAAGCCAATTAAATATAAGCATACATGGAATCAAGTAGTTGGGTACCACCAGGGTTGCTACACCTAAAATAATACAGACAGCATTATATTGCAACGAATAAATAAATAAAAAATATAATAAACATAAAATAAATAAAATAAGACCAAAAGCAAGATGGATCTAAAATGTATAACTAAAGTTTTTTTATAACAAATAAATCTATAATTTATATGTAAATATATAAATAAATTAAATAATCAATTGTTTGGCACTTTAAATAATTTATTACCAACCAAGCATATTTCATTTATCTGAATTAAAATATTCATAATACTAATCTATCCAGGTTTGACGTATAAATACTGGTTGGATGTATTCATACGACTGTGAAGATACAAATTGATCCGGCTAAAGGCAAAATGGCAACCCTAATACACCGTATACAAGGTACACCGTATCATGATAGAACATCGCCTTCGTAAGAACAATGGAGAGCACAAGAGCTTTAGCAATGCATTACCAATGACTACGTGTGGGAACCGTTCACACGCGATGTGTAAGCGACACGGAATCCCCATCAATACGATTGGTCAGGTTTCAATGGTAGTTATGTATGTGATCGTTTGATAAAGTCACTTACGAGTTCCAATGGAATGTATGCTTCGTTAATGCATTATTGTCGTAATACTGGCCACGGGTTAGGGATTTTGGCTATAATCTATTTAGCTATAGTCTATAGGCCAAACGCGAGTTAGTACATTTCGTACACCTTTGAGAACGAATTTTAATGAACTTTTAGGCGTGTTGGTTTTCTTCATAATGTTTTCTGCACCGTAAAGCTGCGATAATTAATTTCCAATGCGCATTCGAAATGCGGCCTTTAACTGAGATGGCGAGTTTAAACCATTAGTCTTTCAGTACTCGGAATGTATATGGAATGCATTTTTTTTAATACGATTATTATATTTAACGTCGAAAGAAAACAATTAAGTTAAATTAAAAACGCATACTTGACTCAATAAGCTTAATTTACATAATTGGCACAATATAGTGATATTGTATTGTATTTTTTTATTTTTATTTTACCAGTCTTGTACCCTTATTGTAATGAAAATTACACGTTTACGTTTTTATGAGTGCTTAATACTGCTATCATTTGGCATGGGATAAAAAGAATAGAATTGTAAAATTGGCACAAACATTCATTTAATAAAGTAATAAACTTTGAATTTGACTTTTTAATTTAAATCGATGTAAATATACAGCTATCTTTGACGATATTTGTGGATGATTATAGAATAATAATAAAATAATTCGGATAAAAATAATTCACATATTTTTCCATCAGGAAGACCGAAAGTGGCCAACAAGTTTAAAGTGGCTAAGTAAACTGTTAATTATTTTAACAAACTGTATTAAATAATTATCAGTGTCTTACTTGCGGCATGAAGACATGTCGAGTTTGCCAGCATCGTAGAGCCGAAGAGACCGTAGCTCCTTTTCCGAACTTCCGTAGAGGGCGGACCCGTCTAAGAAGGACGTCGCCAAATTCATCTGTTCGCGGTGTTCTGTAACAAGGTTGCATTTTCATTCAAAATCGTGACCTTTATAAATTATTTATCATTTTAATAGGAAATAGTTCACCATTGTGGAGAACCTACTTGTACATACCTAAAATATCCTGAATGCTACTCGTATTACTGAAACGTGGACTCCAACATTGTGAATAGTCCACAAGCTAAAAGTAGCTCAGCGAGCTATAAAACTTGGTGTTTCTTTACGGGGTAAAATCCGCAATATGGAGATCCGGCATATAACCACAGTAAGTAGGTTCTCCTATTATCTCATTATTTTTACGTGGCTTTACATAGTATTGAATATTTACTATGTAGCACTATATTGCTGAGAGATTTTACTGGGTAAACATAATTCCAAAGATTGTTTCGAAAATTCAATCTCAAATTCCAAACATAAATCGATTATACCGAAGCAATTTTAGCCCACGCGTGACCAGTTTACCGCCAGACACTATATGTTATATGCTCACGAATGTGTAATAATCAAATTCGATACACTAGAAACTTGCATTCCAAGGTGCTTAATACAAATACCTTCAAAAGAACCATTTCTGATTCGAGTAATTATGATAAGAATTGAAAAAGCGCTAACCTCATAGTTTTGTACTAAGATTCCTCGAACGTAGGTATATAGAGACAAACAAACAATAGACATAAAATATATAAAAAAAAAAACAAATTAATTATAGATGTCTGAGACTATTTAAATATCTGTCTTACGGGGAATTGAACCCGGAAATTTGCATGGCAAACTGGATTTTGTTGCCAACTTGGAAATATGTTGCAATAATAGCAAATTTTTGAAAGTAGTTGCAGGTTTTACAACGAGTAAAAGTTTATTAAATTAGAAGTGAGAATTAGAGGTAAGATTATTGCAATTATTTACTACACCAAGAAATAACTTGAAGTATGATATTTGTTACTTGAAGTATTTCGACCCGCGTGGCGGAGCGGTCACCATACCGATCTGACTCGCAGTGGGTCCCGGGTTCGATTCCCGGCCAGACAGGCATCTGAATGATGAGTTTAGATTTCTGTTCTGAGTCTGGATGTTTGTGTATCTGTCTTTGTGTGTCCATGACACCCACGACACAGGACAAAATCCTACTGTGAGGTTATGAGTGTAGAAAGCGTTTTTTTATGGTGTACCTCCTCTTTGATCCGACCGAACGAAACCAATTGATCCGACTAAAGGCAATATGGCAACCCTTTCAAGGTGTAGCGTTACTCATCGAAAAAAGGAATGGCGATGCTACCATTCAAACTACTGAATCCTTCCATCAATGTTTATATGAAAATTATCATATTTTGATGGTACTTTAAACCAGTTAGTTACAAGACCTTTCATATGGCTTCCTACGCTTGAAATGATTTCAAACAACTTTATAGATACAAGTATGTTGCAAATATTTTGTTAAACTATGTAAAAGTTCTCAGAAGTTTGGATTAAAATTGCCTTAATTTACACAATAATATAGAAGTTAATTATTTTTTAGTAACGACCCGCGTGGCTGAGCGGTCACCATACCGGTCTGACACGCAGTGGGTCCCGGGTACGATCCCCGGCCAGACAGACGTCTTAATCATGAGTTTAGATTTCTGTTCTGAGTCTGGGTGTTTGTGTATTCGTCTTTGTGTGTCTATGGTCCTGTATCGTACAGGAGAAAATCCTAGTGTGGGGGCTATGAGTGTAGAAAGCGTTTACGTTTATGTTTACTAAAACTTGAAATTGATCTATGAACACGTGTAGTTTATTTTTTTTAGTTTATACTGTACTCAAAATAAATTAAATTGTGTAATAGGGTTCATAAAAATTCTTACCGAAGCCACATGTGTCCAGATTTCTTGTGGGAGCTGAGCGCACATATTCGCACTGTGCAGTTTCGCATTTCTGTAACAGTAAATATAGAAATTAAGTTTAATGTATAGTAAAGTATACACATGATAGGCGGTTTTGATATTACTACCGATATTTTGATTCTGTTGCATGGTTAGTGGTCACGGAAAATATTCGTTTTTACCTTAAATATTAATAAATCTTCTTATATACGAGTATAAAATTCTCGTGTCACAATGTTAGTTACCTTACTCCTCCGAAACGGCTTTACCGATTTTTACCAAATTTTATATGCATATTCAGTAGGTCTGAGAATCGGCTATTATCTATTTTTCATACCCCTAAGTGATAAGTGGGTTGTTCACGCTTAACATTTTTTTTAATTTCTGGATAAAAATTTTTGTTTTTATTTTTCTGTAATGTGCCATATAAAATACATACTAAATTTTTACCCCTATTTTTAATAGTAATTTAATCATTTATATGGCGAAACACCGTTTGCAGGGTCAACTAGTATTTGTCTAAAATCATAAAAATAAAAAATACAAAGATACCGCGATACGTGTGTACCTATTGTTAATTAAATTTGAATTTCTCAGTACATTTCTGTTCCATAGTGACATTAGTACATTACAAAAATGAAATAAATGTTTATTATTCATTATCTTTCAATTAAATAATTTACATTCTTTTATCATTATCGCATAGCAATTTATTTCTTTCATTAAGTTTATTTCTATGGTTTCTTTTATAATATTGAATAATTAATTAATATTGTAATGAAGACTATGTATGTATGATCCAAATTATTAATTCATTTGACCATTGGCGTGGACCATTTTTAAAAATGCAAAGGTCAGACATGTATAACGTACGTAATAATATTTGAGTTTAAAATTATTTCCGCATACTGTTCAACCTTTGATTACGTTGATAATGTAACACCATTCCTTTTTGTACGTAGTAAGAGGCAGACACTGCACGAAAAAACTGAAAGGTAGCAGGTACCCAGCAGGTAACTTGTCATTTATAAACAGACTGGAATTTATTTGAAAGGTGCTACATCTAGTACGATTCTACCAGGAACGTACCACTTATTCTCTTATTTTTAAGATGAAGCAGTTCTTGCTTTTCGTTGGATGGTGAATGCAGGCTGATCTAAATGCAAGGCAACATTATGATGTTGGACTATGGTCCTCAGGAATCGCATCTGAAATAGACTTGAAGTAGAACTGCTTTTGTATGAGAAGTTGGTTACATATGTCTGTGTGATATGGACTGCGTGCTCGTTTACTACTTCAGCTTTATTTAAAAATCATATTAAGTGGCCATATTATGTATTTCAGTCTGGATGTGAATCGAAAATGCATATCGTTATGAACCTATTACTGTTACATATATTGTTACGTACGGATTACCTCTTAAGTGAGATGTTTAAGCTAAAATTCAGGGTGCTGGCCAAGCGGATTAGTATACTTCACAATACCTTGAAAACTTTTTTAGAACTCTTAGCCGTGTAGGCCTAACGATGGTTATCTTCATCATCTTCGCAAGTGATATGAAATTTCTTATACGCACATGACCAAAAAATCTGAGATATGCATGCCTGGGATAAGAACCTAACTACTAAGGTACTGTTGATCACAATAAGTACATGAGAGCATATAAATAGACCAAGCAATGAATAAACTTCTAAATAAGTGAAAATTCCGTATTACGGTATGAGAGGGTCAAATATCATCGTTATGTTCATCTCCTTATATTAATAAACGTAGATGAGATTTGATTATTAGATAAGATTTTTTTGTCTGATATAATACCAGAAAAATGTCGTACGTTATCAAGAGAGAGTATTCATCACCATTGCATAATAAAAGTATGTATATAAACACTGTCTTTCACTGTTGCTTCATAGTATATTAACTACAACCATATTTGTCTTAAACAATTGGCCTTGTTCAATAAAACTTCTCATCAATCGAATTATCGTAAGTAACGCAAACAATAGGGAACTGTCATATAAATACCGGTGAAAGTTGTAGGAACTGTGATTTTAAAATCTACATTCAAACGAGTGTTGGAATGACTTTGACAAATATTACGGTAATTTTTTAACAGAGAAGACATTTATTTGCCTTACGTCACCATTGTTTTGTCAGATTTATTTAGATTTGTATTTGTGTTTGTTTCTTTGTGTAATCATTGTGGCTTTCTTTTGAGGCGACCATTCAAGTTCTCGGCAGATGCAACGTGTGTATCTGTGATTGACTTCAGATAGAACCTCTGTTCTATATGAAGTTGTTAACAGATATCTATGGACGGCAGTGATCACTGACCTTCAAATGGACTGCGTATCACACGCGTAGATTATGATTTTACTGTCGACTTTGGTGAATAAAAGTAGAGCCTTTGGCTCGATTACCGATAAAAAAGAAATACTTTTGAGACATTTAAGCTGAGTTAACAATTAAAGAGTTTGAAATCACATTAATAATGTATATCCTTTCATTTAACATCTAAACATCTTAACTGTTTCGACGAAATTTAAAATGAAAGCGATTACGAGACCACTCCAGAGGGTAGCTTATAAGTTTAGATATAGCAAAACAAGCTCATGTTTGTAAATTTAGCAATATAAGTAATTATTGTTATCTGCTTTGATTAGACAAGAATATTGTTGAAACCTAGCTTTACTAAATGAACGTGGCTAAAGCCGCTAACTAATCTATTGTAGTAAGTTATAAAATGACCAATTACAGTAAGTAACATTGCAATAATCACAATTACTGGTTTAGAAATTGATACACTCCTTTCTCTCTAGCCAAAATCATTGCGAGAAAATGTGGAAGGAAAGTACAATCCCTTTCAACGAGGAAGTATCGGAACTCGGAAGTATTGTAATGATACATGTCACAAGACGTTATCTAGTAGAAAGGTGTGGAGGTAAAGATGTGACTTCTTTTCAATTCGGATGTACACATGCAGAAAGATCATCTCAGGTTTACGCGATTTAAGTTTGTATAATATGGTTAATGAAGATAGACAGTTTTGAAAGAAATGAGGAGAACATTATTTTGACGACTTCTTATTTCAGACGTTATTTTAAAAATAGTTAATCGTACAGGTTTTTAAGGTAGAAGCTTACATAATAATGCGCATGCGTAATCTTTGCGAAAATACACACGTATTACTTAGAAAATATATTACGCAAATCATAATCGCTTCGCATCGCGTTAGAATCGATGACTATTTGTTTCATTATTTTTAAATTAAATTCAGTAGTTTCTGTTTGATATGA
>MOOZ01000153.1:549297-563855 GCA_002930495.1 Cecropterus lyciades
TCAAAGACTTTAATAAAATCGTTAATTGCGAATATGTGTGCCATATATTTGGAAGCCTTAACCGGCATATTCAATTTTTGGCGCCCTTTTAATGTTATGTAATCCAAACGAATGCAACCCAAAAATTTACTAAATAAAGAGTAAATAAAGAATTACTTTAAAAATTGCATCCGGGGGCCTTCGCACCTTTAAGCATGTACAAGTAGCCCACTATAAGGCGTAACTGATTGTTGTGCGGTCAGATGAACTCTAATTGATGGTCGCAGATCCGACGGGAAACTTTTAACTCAAATTGCATGCAGTCAGGTCATTATTAAGCTGACCTATTGAACTTTTAGGTAATTTTGCTAAATTGCTATATAACAAGCACACTGAGTGGATTGATAGATCGGTTATTAATAATTTTACGCAACAGTAACATATACTATAATGCTTAACAAAATTAGTTTCAAATAATGTAGTACATTTTTGAATAATTTATAAACTAAGACATTTTTTTAATAATCAAAAATGTCGAGTACAATATTTGTTAACAAGATTGTTAAATAATATGTTGCCATGTACCATTTACACTTGCATTATTTACATATTAATTTGTGGTGTTTATTTTGAACTACAACAACATGCATTATTGCTTGCATTTTTGTATTGTAAAATCAGTAAAATATGCTTTTATTTTTATATCCGGAACGTGTTTTTGGCTTTATGTTTTTTCTCTTATATATTTTTCTATAATTTTTTTTTTTTTTTTAATGATTCATTAATTTTTCAGTAATAATAATTACATAGACAATAAAACCACTGTTATTATTCGAGTATTTGTTTGTAATATTTCTTATTTAAATTTTATTCGATAAATATTTAAAAATTCATTTCTTATGTTATTATTGAATTGCTTGACTTGAACGTTATCTTTACATCGGATTCGTACCTTATTCCCATTGGCAGTGGCGATGAGATCGTCCATTAGGAGTTGGCCCCAGGCCGCCAGCATGCTTGTGACGTAATCATGGTCTGCGGGCTGGGTTACTTGGGCCACGGCGCGTACTGCCAACGACGGCTCCGGCAGGTGGGGCGGTGAGTGTGGTGTGGAGATGCCTGGTAGCAAAAATAGAAGTGTAAGTGTAGAAGTCGTAAAGGATGCTGTCCGCCTGATGGTGAGTGGCCACCAGGCTCATGTACATCTGTATTTTTTTCATCATTTATCATTTTAATAATAACTAAGTTACAAAGGAGCATGCAATTCACCTATTAGCAAGTGACCACTTCCGCACATGGATATCTGTAGTCAACCCCACGATTAGTGTCTTACCTGGAGTTAGCCACAGATGCGTTGCTACCCCTAAGGACTAAGTTGGGACGCCTTGGAAAAGTATGTTCCCTTACCACACCCTTCAGACCAAAATACAGCAACGCGTAACGCTGCTATTATTAGGCAGATATAGTTTTGGTGGTGTTGCTTCCGGGGTGAACCACAAAGAATTCTACCAACTTGAAACAGGTACAATAAATCCCACATAGGATGTCCCACTTGAATTCGGTCACAAATACGCTGCTTTCCCTAAGAAATAAATTGGAATGCCTTGTACTATGTGTGCTACGTTACCTAACAGTGCTTATCAGTTTAATTATTAGTCAGCAATAAACATGCCATTGCTGCCTCCGGAATCTAACAACGAAGAATTCTATCACCTCAAGTCATAGTACAAGATAAATAGGCCTTGAACTTTTAATGACTAATGCAGTCTGTGGTCATAACGAAGAAGATTCGCTGACAAATATGAAGTATGATTGACAGACAGAATACGTGAATGTTTGACGATACAACCTTGAGATGGAAAGACGTTTGACCTATAAATTAAACTATCAAAAATTCGGAATCTGTAGAATAAACATGGTAACTCAGAACATTAGTATGTTAAACAAGGTTATAATCATAGTATCGATTACTAAGCAAATAGTATGAGTTTGTATGTATATTTTTTTCAAATGATAGATGTATGAGGTAGAGAAGTGTAATGAGTTCAATAGTCGATAGTTACAATATAAATTTAAATTAAAAATAGGTTTGAGGGTTTTTGTCTGTTCTTTGTGTGTGTCCATGTTACTTATAACATCCCTGTTTTATTTTAGTGTGTGGATCATGATTTAAAAGATTTTTTGTATAGGTTTAGTATAATTGAACCTATGTACTGTATATACATATGTGGACTATAAATGCTTGTTCTTGTACTGGAACGATTTGAACTTGAGATCTCTATATAATCCCCTCTCATTTCTTAACTTTTTGGTTGTCGTTGGGGACGAAGGGCATAATAAAAACCATTTATTCAGGGAGGCAATGATATTTAAAAAAAAAGCTTTTAATTAAGAAATGTTCAGACAAAACATAATGTTTTTATTTCGTAAAATGTAGTTAAGTCAGTTTATCATTTCTTTTTACATCAGAGGCGGACAGTTCTTTATCTCAAGTCAGACAAATTATAGGCTTTAGCGATTAATACTCGTAGATGTTTCATTTGATGTATTTTTTGATTACAATTATTAGAGGAAGTATTTTGTTGCAACATTGCATTCACTATTAGTCTTAAAATTCACTTGAGTAGATATTCTTAATCAGATTGAATAATATTTTTACGGTATTTTTATTCATTACTAGCTATTTCAAACCGCTTCGCCCGCTTGGTTTACGATGGTAGTTGGTTTTATCTGGGTAAAGAGTATCTTAGGTGTTAATTCAGCTCATAAACTATCATAAATAACAAGGTGGTAGAACTTTTTGGTTCAACTTCGGACACACCACCGCTACACCTATTTATGCAGAAAAACAGCAGTGCTATGCGTTGCTATGTTTTGGTCCGAAGGGTGTAGTAAGGGAGACATTATTTTCCGAGACATTCTAACCAAGTCCTCAGCTTTAGTCTTATCTGAGTGGCCACATATAGTCAGATAGTCTGCATGCTCATTTGCTACTTCCATATTATAAAGTAATATCTTTGCGCCTTAACCAAATCTGGTCAGTAGTTTTAGCGTAAAAAATTAAAAATACGTTCATTCATGGTCGCAAACTTTACCCTGTATAATATTACTAACGACCCGCCCCCCGGCTTCGCACGGATGCAATGTTGATACTAAATATACTACAAAATGTCTTTATATTCAACGTTCACAGATTTTTGTTATTAAACAATGTGCTTATTAAGGACATCACATTAAAACCCCTAAAATTACCAATGTTTCTCTACTATATTATGCACGTATTATCTCTACTATATTATGCATATATATAAACCTTTCTCTTAAATCACTCTATCTATTAAAACACATCAAAATCCGTTGCGTAGTTTTGAAGATTTAAGCGTACATTGGGACAGACAGATAGCGGGATGCGACTTTGTTTTATACTATGTAGTGATAATGAGATGTGTACAATTCAATATGTAGGTACATTTACTTGAATACGTAAGCATAATATACAATTGTGATAAGGTTATTTTGGAATACCTAGACTATATGTCGACACATTGCACGGTGAGAATAAAAGAAACTTCATGCGAAATTTTCCTTTTGTGGATAATAAAGTTGTGTTCGTATACTGGGGAGGTTCTTAAATCGCTAAGGTTTTGATAACAAGGTTTATTAAGGTTTTAAGGACGTAACAAATATGTTCGACCTTTTCTTGCATAAATCTTCATTTTTAGTTCGCTAGAGTTAGACGATATATTAAAGTTATTATAAGTAGTTTCAAGTATTAACTAAATTTGACAAATATTGAGTTCTGTCCTATTCATTCACACTGTGTTACTAACATTTACATATTTGGTAGTGTTTGTGTAGATCTCCTTATGTATTCAAATTTGTGTTTTTTATTTAGAAGATATCAAATGTCATGATTATATTTTATTTAAAAACATTAAGATAATGTCTTTAGCATCTTATCTTAAACGTCTTTTGTCGGTACTAATCTAAAAATAACAAATATGTTAGTATTAACGTGTGAAGTAGTTATTGATATTCAATTCACGATTTGCTAAATCCGTTGAAGTTCCGATAAAAAACGTTCTCATGGAAAAGCCTTGTGAGAAATGCCTTGAAGACTGTATGTTCTTTAATTATTACCTTGTATTGATGTTACAACCTAAAATCCTGTTTTGATGTAAACTATTTAAATAAATAGCTAAGCTCATCGGTTTTACCGACAAGAAAATAACATAGACATATATTTAATGGAAATTTTACACCTCGAACAATTTTAAATGTATCCAATCGTGTTAGCACAACAAATCGCATCACGTTACACATGATGAAACAATTACCTTTGACTTAAAACGTAATAACTATTGGGAGAGTAGATCAATTTTAATAAAATAAAGACTAAATGTGAACTTAGGATACGGACTACAAATACGCTATATCAAATATATATATCAAATACACTATACACGAAAGTTTTACTGTGTACTTTCGTTTTTAATATGTACTTATATATGTAGATATGACGTCAATCAGACAGGCCTAATTTTATTTGATATACGAGTATAGCGTTATTGTCCTTGATTAGACCGTAATCGTCGGCTACGGACCAGAATTTTTGAAGTGGAAGAAGAGTTTTTTATGTAATTTTCTTAAAGAACCTCATGTCATGGCGCTTCGCGAATAACTCTGGAGGAAGTTCATTTCACATCTTGCATGTTCCAAAATGGAACGTAATAACCAAATCGTGACAGACCGTCACGGGTCCGGTTGAAGTCTATATGTAAAAAATCTCACTCCATATACCACAAACAAGTTGTCATGACATAGCGTTTCAGGAATAACTCCTGAGGAAGTTCATTACTTATATTGTATGTGCGAAGCCAAAGAGGAAAGTGAAAATCAAATCTTGGGAGACCGCCACAAGAGCAGTTAGGTTTATTTTTGATAAGTCCCATTTTTTTACCAAAAATAATGTTTTATATAGAATACTTTATTGGTGGACATTTGATTGAAGGTAATTGTCACTACTTGTAAACTTTACATAGCACTAGAGCAATTGACGATATTAATCATCGAATAACCAGAATATCTGGGTAGGGCTAACCTTTTGGAAACAAACGAGATTGAATTATCGGAACTCTTTACCGGATCGAATAAAGCTGTTCGAATAATCGTAACATGTTATTAAATCATTATCTCTGTCGTTACACTGCTAAAGGTTGTGTGAACTGACATTGACTAAACAATTTTGGTTATACTAAGGACTGTGAACGAGGAATTGGTGTATTAATTAACATCTTAATTCATAACTTGTAATTGTAGATCGACAAATGATAAAAAAATAGCGAGAAATATAGTGATGTTTATTGACATTTATGTTACGTGTCACGTTGTTTGTCCGCGATGAACTCCTAAACCTAAATCAAATTTGCACCCCGTGTGCAGTTTGATCCAACTTGAAAGATAGGGTAGCTTATCTTAATATATGTAAATCACGTGTCACGTTTTTTGTCCTCTATGTACTCCTAAACTACTAGATATATAGGTACGTATCTTATATATCTAGTTGTACCAATACTATGTATAGTCATGTAACCGCGACAATGTGGTGAGAAGTTATTATTAAAGCATTACAATTAAACAATATTTGATATCATTGTGTAAGTAAGTGTAAAGGTAAGTGTCATAAATATATAAATTATTATGTTACTTGTTTTGGCAGTTCTTTGCTAATTGACAGTATCCAAGACAAACCTATGTAGGTTTTATGGGTACTTTTAAATGTAAACAAAATATGTAACCTATATTGTAATAAATAAATAAAAAAATATATCGCGGTTAGATACTTTAAAAGTTCCGTACCCAAAGGGTAAAAAACGGGACCCTATTACTAGGACTCCATTGTCAGTCTGTTCGTCTATCTGTCACCAAGCCATAAACCGTGATAGGCAGACAGTTGAAATTTTCACAGATGATGTATTTCAGTTATTCAGTATTTCATCCGCTATAACAACATATACTAATAGCAGAATAAAATAAATATTTAAGGGGGCTGCCATACAATAAATATGATTTTTTAGCTCGATATTAATAACGGCAAGTGGTAGACTTTTGAAATATGTACGGAATATTTAGTTATATATTAATTTTAAAAATATAATTGTGTATTTAAGGGGGCTCCTTTACAATAAACGATTTTTTGCCCTTTTTTTATAAATAATGGTAAGTTCTATATTAATTTTTAAAATAAATAATGAAACTAAAATAAAATGAATATTTAAGGCCATACAACAAACGTTATTTTGTTGTCGCGGTATTGTATACGAAGAAGTCGTAAACAATTAAAACAAACATAATAAATCATAATCATGTTAATATTTACTTTAAACGTAACAAACAAAGGTAATACACCAAGACTTTACATAATAGAGCATATATGTTTCGCCAAATTGGCATGCAAATTGATACATACATACGCGGTAAAAACATAACCCTTCTTTTAGCAGTTGGGTAATAAACCATAACATTTAGTACTGAGAACCACACCAAAAAAATTTTAATGCCCAACGAAGTGGGCAACGGGTCTGCTAGTAAATATATAAAATTATTTTCAAAACGTGACGCAACGCAATCAAGTCTTTAAGTCAGGACGACTTATTGAAAATAATTGCTAAGTTCATACTTTTGCATAACAGGTACTTAGCGTGATTGTGAGTGGTTTGTTCATCAGCGTTTGTAAACACGCATCACAATGATCCGATCGTGATTGAAGACAATAGTTAGCTCCAACTGTGCAAATGCAATTGTTGTTTAGATCATGTCTTTATCTAAAAATAATTTAGCAGTTTCCTTTGGAGGCAAAAAGTGTGAAATTGAAACGCTTTTTACTGGAAAATAATTCAGCTGTTTTCGACAGAAACAAAAAATGCGTTCACATTTGACATTACAAAATGCTGTTGTAATGGACATACACAAAGACAAGTGAAGTAACTCTAATCCTAAAAACCTGAATTCATAATAATCTTGGAGGTAGAAAATGCGGTAGTGACTACTATAAGCTACAGAAAACGTTTTTGACGATAGTTTTACGAATACCCATGAGTTTCAAAGGTGGTAGAACTCTTTGTGGTTGGGCCCCAGAAGCACCACCGTCACACCCATTTCTGCCTAATAACACCAGTGTTATGCGCTGTCGTGTTCCGCTCTGAAGGTCGTGATAAGGAAGACATACTTATTCGAGGCATTTCAACTTAAGTATTCAGGGGTAGTATCTGTGGAAAATTATAACGTCTCGGACAAATATACCTCTGCTATTCTTATTAATAATCCACGTGGAGGACCGGTCAACATACCGACCCGAAATCCAGTGGGTTCCGGATTCGATCCCCGCTCAGACAAATTTCTGAACGATTAATTTAGTTATCCGCTCTGGGATATTATAGGTGTATTGGGAGGTCTAGGTTTTCGTGTAGTTGTATTTTTGTGTGTATAATGAACCTAGTACATAGGAATAATCCTAGTTTAGAGCTATGAGTGAAGTATTTTATTATTGTATTTGAAGGATGAGCTCAGTAGTCATAACCTTGGCAGGTGGTAGAATTACTGGAGTTCGATCAAGGAAATACCACCGCCACACCTAATTCTAGCGTGAAGCAGTTCCTGCGTTTCGGTGGAAGGGTGTGGTTGTCGGCTCACTTATATACTAGGGGAACATTTCAATCTTCGGGAGTAACAAAGCATCTCATTCTATATGAAGTTTTTTTGCAGATGTCCATAGACAGCAGTCACCACCTACCATCAGACGGATTACATGTTCGTTTCCTTCTTTAATTAAATAAAAATATATTAAAATATCATACCATCAGCATAGTTCGCTGGTAACAGCCTCAGGAACACGTCACCTCGCCTCCCCCAAGGGCGGTGTCGCACGTTGTTGCACTCCCCGCTCGCGCTGCGGTACTTTGAGGGCGGGCACGGCGTGTTGCTGATCTCATCGTCTTCGGATGAGCAATTTTGCCTGTGGAGTACAATAATGTAAGCATAGTTTCCCGTTTTAAGAAGGAAATAAATATTAGTATATTTGGTACTACGCAAGGGAATGCGCCTTGATTTAATCGAATCTTAGGCGACTTACGCCCACTCTATGCGAAGGTGTCAGTGCTGTCACTGGATCGTTTCAAGTACAGATTGGTTACAGATGCGCTGTACCATTGAGAACTGGCGTGGAACCTACCTAATTTAGCTATACTTTTTCAACTTTGAAGGTAACGTACAACAATAAACGTACGTAACGTAATACGTAGGTACTTATTTGGTTTTCGTACTCAAAAGGTAAAAACGGGACCTTGTTATTAAGTCTTCACTATCTGTCTGCTGCATGGCTTTTTCTCTTGAACTGTTACAGATACATTGAAAAAAGTTTGTATCAAGAATTGGGTCAAGTTTCTCAACGACAAAAATAATAACTAAATGCTATAAATATATATTATATCCAGGCCTTTGTACAATAAGCTAACTTAAATAAATTGCTATTTAGAAAATAAATATACCTACCTCACTTAAAATATTTTAGCACAGACACAATATCAAGCAATTCTGTTGCCAAGACATCAAAAATTACATCAGATGATATATATACATAAGTATGTGTATATAAATACGTGAAGGAAGATAGCACGAGTGGAATACTAAATAAAATTTTATTCATAAAGTTACCTCTACTTGACTATAAATCTATTAGGAATTCAACTGCCTTTATGTAACTAAAGGCAGTTGAATAGCTTCAGATTGCGAGGTAATTTATATGAATTTTATGTGATTGTAACCGTAGACCATGCAAAGATCATCGTATTAAAGGTACATAACATGCAACAATATAGGTTTTATATTCGCTTATTTACCTTATTAAAACAATGTAAGAAAATACTGTCACATATTAATATAAAGCGATAACTTACGGCCTTTTACTTTATTAAAACAAAAATTATAAAAACAAGTTTCTGAGTTTTTGTTTTACGGAAACGGCAAACTGTAGTAGGTAGTAATTTAGTAAGTTCTTCATGTACTATATGAAGAACTTACTAAATTACTACCTACCTAAAAAGGATTTCTCCATGTTATAATGATTACTTTATTATTTTATAAATATGAATGCTGAGGTATACCTTTTTATGTATTTTTAAGAAAATTTATAATTTTAGGTAAAGTTATTAAGTGACGTATCTGTGTTATACCTACGCGGCTATTTTGTGCCCGCCTGGATAGACACAAGATCAACTGACCACAAATGCTATAAAAATATCTTTAAAAATAAACAAAGATTCAAATTAAAAATTACGCGTCGCTTGCGCCGAGTTGAAACCGCCTTTCTAGGGCTAAGGCTTCGCTCACGGCTCTCCTTAAGTCACTCGGCACTGCTTGCACATTACTGTCGTCTACTTTATTCTTCTGCGCGCTCGTGTATGCTAACGCTACTGCCAAGAATAGTAGACATCGTCGAAATCTGTAACAAGTGAGAACATTACATTAAAATCTGGCAAAAATGGTAAAACTCTTTCTTAGAACTCGCGAAGATACCGCTGTCTATTTCTGCCTTATACTTATACTGTTGTGTTTTGATTGGGCTTGAAGGGTTCGGTAAGGCAGATTCACTTTTCTATACCCTGAATCCCCAAGAGAGCAACATATCTAAGGTCCATTTCGAATGAGGTGTGGAACTTCTCCATTTTAAATTAGTTAAAATATCCGATTAACGCTAAGTGGAAAAAAAACATATATTTCGATATCTTTCAAAGCCGATAGTATAATAACTAGTCGAGACAACTTCTTTAAAAAAGGGGACGTTACTAGTTTAGGTGGGACGTTAGTTTGTACAACTAGAACTGTTTAAAAACTCAATGGTGTTAAGCAACGTTTACTGCCCAGAACAAAACGCTGAAACCTTAGATATAAGGTTTCAGCGTTTCATATGACAGTCAAAACCGCATCAAGTGTGATAACACTTGATGCGGTTTTGACTGTCATATCTATATAAGCTATAGAGCTTATATTGTCATAGAAACAGATGTGACAGTCAAAGCCGCATCAAGTGTGACTGCAATGTGACATTCCATTGTAACAAAAAAGCGGGCGTATCTCGGATGTAACGATTAGCTTTTTGTAAAGACAATGTCAATGACATAAGTTAGAAAGTAAATATGTAGTAACCGGTACGCATGGTGTTATGGAGATCGTCGATAAAAATGAAAGCTATGGTTGTGGTCACTTCGTCATTTGCGGTTGCACATACATACTTCCGATACTACATACTACATTAAATGTTATAAATAAATTTTGTTCAATAAAACGTAGATACTAAAAGCATTAGCACTGTTTAATATCTTAATCATCGTCGTCATTATTAGTATCTTTCTTATACTTAACCTAATGGTAATGTAGACGGGTTACCCGATGAAAAATAGTTACCATCGCTTATAGACCTTGGAAACATCAAAAGAGTTGCCAATGCATCGTTGCTTTTGGAAGCGATTTTTTTTTCCATGTCATGCCCAACCCTTGTCATGTCATGTTAATTGGCAACGTAATCACCATCGATATAATTATCGTCGTTATCATTGTCTGTTTAATCTAGTTTATAGTAGCATCATAAAGCAGAGTTTTCGATGACTAATTATAAATCTCATATAGAATCACAACAGATACGAAATGCCTTACCGTAATTGTATGAGATTGTTATGACATTTCTAATACTTAAGATTTTTTATTTTTTTTGTTGCATACTTGTTCTTACATATGTCAAAAGCATAACTTTTCTCACATAGCTTCAAAGCCTTTGAAATATTTGTATGATGCGTTATGGTTGTAAAGCGATTATCAGTGTCATAAAATGTCGGTGACTTTGTTCTTAACAATTATCGAATACTCGAAAGCGTGTTTGTTAGAAAGAATTAACACAAGATTAATGAAAATAATAGAGATGAACTCACCTACTGTATTATGAGTATAAGTGTACAGAATCGTAGGAAAATAGGTTTTTAGATATTTGTCTTATACTATATAGTATTTAGATTTTTTTGATGGTAATTTTCTTTAACGATAGATTATTTATCTGTTATGTCGAGCTAAATTATTTAGCTCGATCATTATATTTTTATATGTGATTAAAAGATTTAGTGTAAATGAAATATGCTGTACATGTTAATTAATCATGGTAATTTAATTTGATCATTGTAATTTTATTCAAATTCACATTCAATTGAACATTTAGAATATCATTCATGAAGTATTTTTTATAACACAAATCCAAATATATTTTTAAGCTGTATTTTCTGTTTATGAAATCTAGTGTTAATTTTAGACCAGCCTGATTCGCATACAGAACTCGTGACCAGGTGGCGAACAGAAATGTAGTGGTTCTGTTACTTCCTGAGTAAAAACCAGTCACGTGGTAGAAGCAATCAATCTCGCAAGCGAGTGTCTCCATAGTTTATTAGCCTCTGCCTTACAACACACTCTTTCAATAATTTTTCTTATCAATAATCATACTCAGTCGTTTAACTAAGAGATTTGTAGACTGGTTTAGACGTCTTTTTAGATAACCAGTTTTATAAGCAAAAACAGCTGTATTTAATAACAAAAGGTTTTAGCGTTGGCACGTTCGAAAAGTATTGTTTTGTTTTTCAAAATAAATCATTGTAAAACATTTACAATTCTATTTAATGCATGTAAAAAAAATGTTTATTTTTCGTGTCTTTTAGTCAGAATATCGTTATCTAGTTTTCATTCCAAAGACTTACATATTTTATAGTTCGTTTTGTTCTTTCAAATCATTTGAAATGTCATAGAATTGGATTAAACATTAATAGCTGTAACATTACGCGTTTATGAGTAAAGAGGTGTAACTTTTAACTTATTTTATGTAGACCGAATGCGGAATGTAGCTCAATATACAGTAACCAATACAGAATCTTCTTCGAAGGTTACTCAGACAATATACGATCATTAGACACGAAAGAAAGTATGAAAAACAATCGTTGGTGGGAAAATAGCTAATTTGCACAACAATTCGTTTGAAGAAGTTTCTCCGTTCACTTGTTGCTTGACCGGAATTATGATTGGGCAATCTCTAAGACTGTTTCTTTTACCTTGCTCTTAAAAATACGTTTAAGTTTGAAATACTTCCGATACGCTAAATATAGAACGCTTTGTGATTCGACCGCGTTGGCATCACTTCCATTATATTTAGTTGCATAGCAACAGTTCTTTCCTCTAGTTTTATGAATGTTATGATTTGTTCTCATCTGGTGGTTGTCACAGAAGGCGATTACGGGATTAAACCAAGATGGGAAACAGTCTTGACATAGAATTAAACATTGTAACAGTTACCATCACGTAAAATAGAAGATTTCTCAAATTTGACTTAGTGACTTATGATTTTATGATTTTGTGGTTATTTGTTTAAGTGATCATTTTGTCTGTCTGTTACTATATCTTTTACATAAAATGTTCTGATGCTTTAATACGCGCAACGTTAAGATAAAAAGCTTAAATGTATAGCCGTTGTTTTCATTATATTTTTGTACAGATTGATTTTATTAGTATTGCTGTTTCCTACGCAAGAGTCTCCTTGTGTCCTTCAATATATTGTTTTCGTTTTTGCCTCCTTTAAGTTTATGATTTTAAAGTTAATTATTTTTGAACCTATAGGAAACATATTATTCGGTTGTGAGCCAACTTAAAAAAACACTTGCTTAGACAAGGATAAAAATATTTGAAGATTGCAAGAATTGAATTAGATAAGATGCAAATATCCATATGGATTCGCATACAGACATAATAAAAAAAAATCATAATCTTGTATATTTTCATGCCATGTCAAACTAAGCACTCCCGGCGTAGTTTTTTTTTTTGAAGTTATACTTCTTTAGGCGCGTTATGAAAAAATGATGAGAGTGAAATTTTAAGATTCGTCACACGAAAGTTACAGTATGAAGTTGCAGCGGTTGCAGTCTCGAAACAAAAGCTACCAACAAAATAGAAATAGAACCTCTATTAGTCGCGCAAGTTGGCAGCATCGTCGCCTCTGTTCACTATTTTCTTATTCATAGTATTTATCCACATGTTTCTAGTGTCTACATTCACGTGCGTGTTTCAGTTTCATATAAGTGCGATTTAAATATGTGCTGATAAATTATATTCAGTAGTGATTTAAATTCAATATTTTGATTAATATCTTTACTATTCGTAAATATTAGTGCAAAAAATTGTGTTTATATACTTTCTCAAGTATTCCAATATAATTGAGGTTATCTATCCGTATGTATTATTTATTGATATAAATTAAAATATTATTGTTTAACATAATTAATACTATATATTATTAAATGATGCCAAAGAAGTATAACTTCTCACGCGCGAAGATAAGTGGCTGTGGTTACTGCCGCCTATGGACATCTGTAATCAACCCTAGGTAAGATCAAAGTCTCACCTAAGGTTGAGCCACATATGCGTTGCTACTCCTGAGGACTAAGATGGAATGCCTCGGAAAAGTATATGTCCGTTACCACACCCTTCAGGCCAGAATACAACAGCGCATAACACTGCTGTTATGAGACAAAAATAGGTGTGGCAGTGGTGCTTCCGGAGTCGAACTACAAAGAGTTCTACCACTTTCAATTTTTATCGAATATAACGTTTGGTAAAGCGACACATATCCTTGATGCTGCTTAAAGTTATTTTAAACAAAATAGATGAAGTAAAATCGAGTAGAATTGCGAATAGAAGCATGCATGCAATAAATAGCGAGTAATACTATTATCCTTGAGGGCGCACGACAGGCAAGCCTCGACATTCGTATTATCACCTTACCACTTTCACAGTACTGAACGGGTTACATTTATTTCATTTTGTAAGCACGTTCCTGTTTTCAAACCGATTGAGATCAAATATTTTAAAAATCATACACAAGGACAATATCTATATTACGGTTTACGCTCATTTATGAACTAACATTAAATAATGAAATCAAGTTTTTCTTTTAGAACTTTGTGAATCCACTGTTAAAAATTCTTAGGAAATAATCTTATTTCTACCAAAGTAGTTGCTTATTTTTAGGGTATTAAAGACTGATTGCATAGATTCGCAATATGACACATCAGAATATGGATACAAAATGCCGTATTCCTTTAATAACATAGAGTACCCACCAACAAAATGTTTACTTTTTGTTCTACTTGATGAATGCGATCATTGCTCTCCTTGTCAATGCAATGTCTCGATCGTTTATACCTGTTGATAGAGGCGTCAGTTTTCCTTGATATCCACGCCTGCATTGCAACATCCCACGTTTATAGTTTTAGGTAGGTAGGTCGAAGCGGTCGTTCGAATCGTCAAAAATAATTTCCGAGGTTCACGAGTAATCGGTCGATTATAATTCTTTCATCTGAAATATGACCTTAATGATTATATGTAACGTTAACCAAAAGTTACATCATTACTTTTGGTTTGAATAACTACTTCCGATATATCTTTGTTATATCGTTTTCGAAGGTGGTAGAACTCGTTGTGGTTCGACTCCGGAAGCA
>MOOZ01000153.1:586167-604752 GCA_002930495.1 Cecropterus lyciades
GGGGAGGGGGTTGAATAAAATCTCACGACATCTCACCAGGGGGGGAGGGAGGGGCAGAAAATTAAAAAAAACACCTCACGTAATTTATGGACGCCCCCTTACCGGATATTATATTTATGTGTCTCAAGACCTATTAAGGATACAATCGAATAATTGAATTTCCATATCAGTAGTTTATAAGGTGATAAATATGGGATTTTCATAAAAATGTGACTAAATATGTGTCTGTAACAGGATATACTTTTCGATTTCATAAACAAAATAACGGTTTTTTTGTGAAGTATCATAATACTTTTCGCAAAACTCCCATTTAAATAGGTTTAGTAGTTTACATAAATTAATTTTCGGTTGTTATATGGCAAGAATGTACCATTTAAGATTGACAAAAAATGTTCCGGTTTCCTACTTCCACTTTTATTTTTGTGTGTTTACACATCGTAAGTAGTACGAATCAGATAAAGGTGTCGACAAACTCGCGTAAACGTCGATATGTATGACAGTACGCGTCATTAACGAAAGTGAATCCGCCTGTGGCTGGAAGAAATCGAAAACGCATTATGTAAGCGGAAAGTCGAAGGCTGAGGTCCCCATATGTTGCGCAATCTGTTGTTCGGGAGTCTTCGGCATGAGTGTTACGTGTGCTTTATACGTGAGAAATACTTTTTTAAATTAATTTGTAAGTATCAAACTTGAAAGGTTGTAGAATATTTTGTAGACGCATCGTTTTAGCAACAATATGGTCTGATAAACCACAGAATTAATTGTGAAGCAACAAAATAAATAAATAAATTAAGACTAGTAAACTCAACACTATTGTATACAATAAATATTTTCTCTCTTTTGTAATAGTGTATAGTATTTTGAATATCAAGTAGGAACAAGACAAAGTATAGATACAGTAGATAAATACTCGTATAAGTGTTTATAAATCGAGAGATTTTAATTCTTATTCAGATTATTAAATATCATTTGCTTAAACGTAACCATTACGATACCAGCAATGTACAAGTAGAATAAAATCCGACGAGGTGTGTCACACAATTTTAGGAACAAAGACTTAATTGAAATGCTATGCGCTTGCAAAGGTTCTGCGATTACGTTTTATTATTTAATAACATAATTGATTCAACACATGAGCACAATTTTATCATACTTCATCATACTGCATAACATATGAATATGATAAGAGCCTTATGAACGAGTGTCATGTTATGTGTTGTAGCTAAGAATAATATAATTAAATATATTAATTATATGCCATAGCTATTCCGGCTATAGTAGGTACAGAATTAATGATAGCTTATAAACATTAATGTACCATATCATATGCACATATATATGTGAAAATTAATAAATTACAGTACCTCACGGAAGGTAAAATAGTACTATGGGTATGGCTATATTATACACGATTTTTATCTTCTTCTTTGCCCTTTCAGGACATATGAATCCCTTCAATCCTGATCTTTGCTGCAGGAAAATTAATAGTTAATAAAGTCATCGGTTTAGTTGCGTTTATTTTGGTAAGTTTTTTGCGTAGTAAATGAATGAAAAAAATTCTAAATAATTGTAACTTAAATAATTAAGTATCTAGAGAAATGTAAGCTACATATAAGCTGTTTCTCGGCTATTATATTTTTGATATAAAAAATATTCGTATAATATATAATGTAATAAAGTCGAATATCGTGTCACAACATATTCTAATTACTCCTTATTTGCATATTAATAAAATAAACACATTCCGACAAGTAGTTCATAACTTGTCGGTATTAGTATTTAATATTTCTACAATTAAATGTATGTTACGATCTTTATATTAAAATATGAAAGATTCGACAAATGTTCATAGTTAGTTACTTGTAAGTACTTGCACAAAAAACGGATACCATATAATTTTTCAGACAAGGACGAAATGGCGATTACAATTAAATAAAGTCACGAGCGATCAATTGAAGAAACAGTTGTTACGCAAGAAACAATTTGACGCATTGAGGATGGTAGCGTGCGTGCTTCAGGTCTCAATGGTGACCTGCATTCAAGTTGCGTCAACTGCTTTGTTTCTAAAATAGCCACGTTTACGACCTCTGAAATGCATCGATTCTGACCTTCGCAGTCTTGTTTGTTAGAGTCATCTTTGAATGCAATTATGCCCGTTCATATAGTTTATAATTTTTAACAAATGACTATGATAAGTCCAAGACAGTCATGTTTATGATTATGACATTCAAACAACCCTGGAGTATGAATGTGCTCAATAGCTGCTTCAAATGCAGAGTTTTCACGAAACTGTGACTTCATGTATCATTATTCACTGTAACACGAATCAATAAATGTATCACATAATGATTGTAGTGATGATCCGTAGGAGGACGGAGGTTACTGACATAGCTCCCAGAATTATTAAGCTGAAGTGGCAATGGGAAGGCCACATCGTTCCTAAGACAGATAACCGATGGCGTAGAAGAGTCCTCGAATGGAGACCACGTCTAGGCAAAAGGAGTGTAGGCCGCCTCCCGACCAGGACCAGGGGACCTATGTCCCCTTGCAGCAGTAAACTTTTAAGGGCTGATAGATGGATGGATAGAAGAAAATTATAATCTATTCTTGCATCTATCTTAAGCATCACTGTGAACTACGGGCAAATCCAAGCAAGCATATGAGATCGAATCTTTTAGAACATATGATCGTAGATCATCATGTTTAACTAACTCCACTACTCCACTGCACCATTGTGGCCTATGTCTCTTCTTAGAGCAGAAGGGTTATTGTGGCTAAATACACTTGGTACATTTTTGTAGACAATATGTAGACTTCTCAGCTTCGTAAGTTTTATACCGTATTAAAACGAGGGACAATTAAATTGTAGCATGTAGGTGTACACCTAACATCAAAAAATTAGACTGCGTGGAATTCCCAGCTTACTTAAAACCTCTATACTTTACTTTGAGTTGCAATCTTTTACTTTGTTGCTTTTACATGTCTTATGTACTAGTGGTATTCATAAAAGCCGCATAGATATAATAGGAAGTAACATTTAGATAGTTTTCACACACTAAGAGGAATTTTACTTCATCGGAAGCGAGTGTATTTTCCAATGCTAGTTTAATCAGTAGTTCGGTTCCGGTTTAATGTCTTTTAATGCGAGTTTAAATCCAGTTTAATGCCTCTTTTCATTTACTTATTACAGGAAACGTCCGACAAACGGTAACACCGACAAATATGTTACTTTAGAACCGTATAAACTTATTAAAATAAGTTCTCAAGTTAAACTGGATGAATTTGATATGACGACAGTTGAAATCATAGAAATACCTTTTTTTTGACCTCCGATGCAAAAAAAGGGGTGTTATACATTTGCTCGTTAAAATTGTGCTACAATGACGCAGCGGGGTACCGCTAAGTTTAGATACTAGATCCCTACCTAGCTAAAATAAAATAGAGGCTCTTATGGAGATTTTTATGGCTCATCTATAGATATTATTTTTTATTGCCAACTTTTTTATTATAACGACAATATGAGTATTAAAAGTAAGGTAGTAAATAGAAATTCTAATAATATATATTGTAATACTTTTACTTGACTATTTTGACAACAAAAAACGTTAAATTAAATGTATCATTAATAACAATAAACAGAAAAAAAACGTTTTAAGTAGTCGGGTTTTTGTTTAAATATTTTGTAAATGTTACTAGGAAATAGATTAAATATATTATTAATTATTAGGCAGAAATAGGTGTAGCGGTGGTGCTTCCGGAGTCGAACCACAAAGAGGTTCTACGGTCTACCAACTTCAAATAAATAAGAAGAAGCTATTGTATGTTTTACATATAACATATAAGGTTTACGTTTTAGATGCATATCGTTGTATTGCATATATCCATAAGTGTTACTGCTTAATAGGTTAATGACAGACTCAGAAACAAGCCATATTTTCCAGCTAAAATATCATAATCTTAAACAATACTACAATAACATACGAGCACGTTGAAACATTGGCAAATATCATTCTAAGAAAATATTGCAAGTAATTGAAGAATTGCTTATCGCAAGAATCTATTCTAATGAGGGCGGAGTTCAAAGCAATAACTTCCAACGGGCATAAATTTAACTTGTAGCAATAAATTATATAAGTACACGTAATTGTTAATGCAAATCTCCATTTTGTTGAATACTTCGATACTGAGATAGCAAACATCCTGTTATGGTCTTAAAATACCATCCAACATGTTTCTTATTATAATTATTAGCGGGTGCCTCGAGGAAAAGTGTTTACAAGGAAATAATTCTGTTTTACATCGTTTTATGTTTTATGAAGGTGCATAATTTCGATGATTGTAGGTGGTATTTATTTTCCGCTTAGAATATTATTTTTATTTTTATAATGATAAGAAGCAATGTGCATGCAATCTACCTGGTGCTTAGTAGCTACCATTTCTTATGAACATCTGTAAGCAACCTCAGAAAATGATCTTATCTGAGTTTGAACCACAGATGCGTCAATACTCCTGAGGAGGAAGTTAGAATGTCTCGGATAAGTATTACCCTTACATCTTTGAAACCGAAACGTAGCGGCGTTTAACACTGTCATCAGGCAGAAATAAGTATGGCGGTGATGCTCCCGGGGTCGAAGCCTAAACAGTTACATTATTTAAAAATTAAAATTTCTATTAAACAATGCGTTTTTGAAAAATGCTTAAATTGCTAAAATACATCATAATAAACGTAGTTAATTAATGTAAAAAGTGTTAAAGTGTGTGTAGTATCTAGTACAGGTATAACTGTATTAAGGAAGTGTATGATGTAGGATAGAGTTTTTTTACTTAAACCTCTCGACGGAAAATATTTTCGGTTGAAAATATAGTCCATTTTAACTTTCGCCATCTTTTTAGATGGTTAAAAAGTGACTGACTTCCAGACATTAGATAGGTATTTAAATATAATAACAATAACTAAACATATTTCTTTTCACAGAGGAGGCAGCCAAGAATGATCGCACTTTACGCACACTTATATTTTAGATAAAATATATAAAGATAAAAGTATTATTATTATTATTTCATTCATTATTTAACAATTTACTTGGTTAAATAGATAAATGATGTTGTTATTTGAATAAAAAATACAAAATGGCAAGCGTAAAAGCATAATTTATAAAAAAAAAAAAAACTATGAAATGACTGAGAACAAAACACCGAGAAATGTATAAAAATAAAATAAGCATAATGTGACGTATTTAAATCAGTTCCGTTTAACCATATTCGTAAAGAGGATGTTCCGAAGATGATCTCTAAATGGTCTTACACGACGGCATTATGCAAGAGTTTGCAATGAGGAAGAGCGTATGCCGTACCTAACCATAAAATTAGCTCATACAGAATATAATGCATTAATTATTCAAATAACTTCCAATGAAGATGCTGCAGAGCATAAATGGTTATCTTGGAAGCTTTATTCATAGTAATAAGCATGATGTTCATGTTACATTAATAACTAATAAATAATTAATAATACAATAATTACTTTGTCTTCACGCAAGCGTGTATGTACAAAATAAAGTAATAAATTAATAAAATATATGTGCATACATGTATAAATTTTAATAGAATCTCATCCTATTAATCGTTGGATATCGAGATAAATCTCGGAAATAATTGGTATTACCAGAAAATCTTGTTACGAGTGATGTATTGGTATGTATGGTATTCTCAGAAGCTTTGTTACATAAAAGTTTTAATATATGTTCTTACGTATACTAATACTTAATTAATCAAAGATAAAAGAGACAGTCTGTAAATGTATATTGTTGTGACGCTCATGGCGATTCATAATAGCCTTATTCGTGCCTCTGAGTTATCGTTAACAAAATAATTCATGCTGATTGAAAATAATTGATATAACATTGAAAGAGGGCATACTAAAGGAAGATATGTAGGTACTAAGAAACAAGAACTTATTATAGCAACAAAAAACCTGGCTGCTAAAACTGACATTAGCAGGCTTTTATAAAAAAAATATTATACACTTTGTCAATCTGTTTGCAGAGTAAGATGATTCCAACGATATGTCATACATATGTTACAATTCGTCAAGCCCTTTGAGCATGACAAAGAAGTTGATACATGCAAGGTATCAACGCAGTCTGGTAAAAAGAGTAATTTTGATAAATCGCTCACGTTCTGATTATCCTTTAGAATGAGAAGATACAGTAATTTACTACGGTGCCAAACACTGCCAAACACATAGAAACACTTCACATATCTTTGAGAACATTAGTGAGACTAACAAGAATTTACTTTATTTATATCTTTATTTTCGTGTAGAGAATCAAAAGCTGCTTATGTCATTTTCTATGAAAATGTATGACGGAACTAAAATCCTGTTTCGTTTCTTATGAAAATCGTTCGGGAAATCCGATGAGTCGCATTTTATAGATATTAAACACGAATAAGAGATAAATATATATTGCGCTAAATTGATAATAAGTATGTACACTTAATTATCCTGCTATTATATTCTAAATATCTGTTTGCATTATAACCCTTTAACATAATTTTTTTACAAGGTATTGCTATAGGCTTACGCTACGGCTGCTTTGCTTGGTACCACACTGGTCGTTGCGCGGCAGCGGTGTTTATTTTCTTAAATTCGTAATATCTTCTGAATGGAACGTCCTATTTGACAAATTAAAAGTTATCTGTACTAGTATTTAAACAGTTTTGAATATGAAATAATTTATTTTGATAAAGATCAATACAAAGGTATGATTATCATAGTCTGATTTTGGTCAGCTTTTTTATTAACTTTTAAAATGTAAAAAGTGGTTGTAGTGACATAACTACAATAGTTGGACATATAGCATGGTGAGGTTTTCTGTAGATATTAATATGCTCTCTTATATTGTAGAACATTGTTTTGTTCTTACGTCTATAGTTTTCGCAGCGTACGCGACAAAAATATTTTTAAAGCAATTTTCTTTACACCTTGGTTCACATTACCGAAGTTTTAGCAAGGATCCCTTATTTTTCTAGTAATAAATATAACCTATGTTACTTTGGAATAATATATAATTTTAACGGTGAAAGAATTTTATCATCATAGTCATCAGTAGTTTTTGAGTTATTTCAATACAAACATACAAAAATACAAAAATTCTAAGGTTACCTCTTTATAATATTGGTATAGACAATCTATTAAAAAACTTTTTTAAGAACATTGCGCTATGATCACTAAAAATACATTTATAAAGGATCATTTAGTAAAAATATTGGAAAGGTGTTATAAAATATATGGATATCACGAACGTTCCGCAAGGAGCCGACCACCGGTCTAAGTCGCGCGGCATGGTACCTCGCTGCCAGTGCTTGCACATCGTGATTATAAAATTACAGTATTTACTACTTATAAATACTGTATTTTGTATAAAATTACAGTAAATGACACTTTAAAGACTATTGAAGGGAAATTTACGTTGTAAAAATAAGGTCATCTACTTTCTCTGCAATTATACGACCAAAAAAAAAGGTCGTTCCTCGATCCTCGATCAAATTTCGAAATAAACTGTAAATATATCAAATTAAATTATAAAATTGTTTTATTTGGTCAAAAATACATTGTATTTTTACCATTGCAGTATACAGAAACAAAGTTAAAAATTCAGTAGATCTTATGTCCTTAATTACAGTGCATCTGGAAGCACTGCTCGCAGCTATCAACACAATCGGTCAGCGGGAGGCCGCCTCATCGCTCCCGCCAACATAAATGCGCGCGTGATATTTGACAATTATTTTGTTGGATAGTTATTTTAAAACTATGATAACTCCTAACATATTCGTTTAAATCAAATGCTGTCAAGGGCAATTTTGTTCAAATTTAAGTGCCTGTAATAATTAACTGATTAAATTTATTTACTAATATATTAATACTGAACTAAAGAAAATAGCTTTGAAAATAACTTAATTTTTTAATTAAAAATCTGAACATAAAAGTGGTTTTGTAAGTCAACTGTAAGAGATAGAGATATGCTATTGCGGATTTATTTTTAGCATTTTTACAGATTTTGAATTCGTTAGTACATTACTTAACTGTATCATTGCTAGTTTACGCGGCGTTCGTGTGGAGAGCTTCCAGTTGGCGAGAGTTTTTGCAACCTCTTCAACATTTATGGCCGTATTTCTGATAATTTACATAAAAGCACTGTAAATTATATACATAAACTTTCCTCAGAAATCACTTTTCTATTGTTTAAAACCGTATAAAAATCCGTTTGGTAGTTTTCGAGTTTATTACTTTCAGACAGACAGAAAGACGCGGCTGGCGACTTCTTTTTATAATATTTATATAGGTCTAAATTGTTATATGATCTGTGGTTCTGTCAATAAATTAAAAGCAAAACATACGAAACATAATTGACTTTTTAGATTTACGACATCCAATTAAAATAAGTTGTTAGCAACTTAGTTGTGGTATATTATAGTTTAACAAGCAATCGTATATATGTAACTAAGTATGTAAGTTAATAAAAAACAGTATCTACACTTATTTATAACTCGGTAACACACACCATAAATTTAAATAGTAATAACTTCTGATAGAGTTATCGATTTAATTGTAATTAACATTACATGTTACCTTAAGATACAGATTAAAATTTGATATTAAAGTCAGCTGTTTTGGTTTGAAGCGATTTTAAAAACATTAACAGGAAGCCTTAAAATACAGAAATATCTATTGTTACGTACTGTCAATCCTCCAAACTATTTTTTGCAAAAAAAAGCATAATAAATAGTGTTTTAAAGAATTATGTATAATTGCTATAAAAGTTTAAAGTACTAGATGGCGTTGTACACATTTAAGATTATTTGGATAAACGTTTAAATGAAAATACAATGTCGCAACCTCGACCCAAATGCGTGTTGTCATAAACAGCAACTATTTATTTTACTTTTAGTGTGAAGCACAGTCCCCGTTACGATGTGCGAACTATTATGTAAATTGTAGCCGTGGTACTCGCTAAAAAGCGAATAATTTAGAAAAAACACTCAGTTTATATGGTTCCGTACCCAAAGGGTAAAAACGGGACCCTATTACTAAGACTTTGCTGTCCGTCTGTGTGTCACCAGGTGTATCTCATGAACCGTGATATCGAGACAGTTGAAATTTGCACAGATGATGTATTTGTGCTGCCGCTAATACAAGAAATAATAAGAAGAGAATTAAAAAAATATTTAGGGGGTCCCAATACAATAAACGTGAATAAACGTCGTTTTTTTTGATACATATTAATAACGGCAATAGCTAGAAGCTTGAAATATTCCCAGAATATTTATAATTAAATTAAAAGTAAATTAATAATTCAGGGTTGTATGGGAGATACAACAAGACTGAATTTTTGTAGTTTTTTATAGATTATGCAAAACCCTTCGTGCACGAGTCCAACTCACACTTGGCTGGTTTTATTATATAAAACTTACTAAAAAGGTTACTACTTGTTGTATAAACAAAGGTTTGGCAACACTATTAGAGGAAAAATGATCTTGCATCCAAATTCTATTCAATTTGACTTCCGAAGTCTAATGGTAAAAAGTAGCGTATTTTAGTGTCACTGCAATACCTACTGATGATATAATAGGTCTATTTTTGTGTGTCTTAAAGTGTATTTTAGAACATATTGCAGTTAGTTTGTGTAAACACTATTTTGACAAAGATTTTTTTGTTTCATTTGACTGAGCAATAAGTTATTTGTGGGTTACGTTTTGCACTATAGTCATATTATTTAGGCTAATGTAATCTGCAATTTTATTGAAACCAACAGTTTTGTCTGAAGTTTAGCCGTTCCCAATCGTGAATTTCTTATGGATGTCAGTTTTGGAAAGGGTAGCAAAAAGCTAAAGCTCTATATGACTTAAATCTCAAAAAATGTTTGATATTTATTTTCGCATACCAAAAAGCGAAGTATCGCTTCGCAGTTTGGCAGACATGTAAAACGTAAAATTGTACTTGGTTGTTTAAATAAATAAATAAAAAAAACTTTACGAGGAATCCCAAACTTTATAGACGATTCTACATTTGTTAACATCAGTCTCCTGGTTTATTAGGTATTAAATAATAAATATACTTACGTTATTTGTTAGAGTAGCAACTTATAAAAAGTATATAAGTAAGGACTTCGGTCAAATTTGACGTTGGTTAAAGTTTTTAACACATGATGTATCTTTTGTAAGTCTGCTAGTAATGTCAGTGATAATGTTAAAAGTGTGCAATTTACATTTGTTCTTATAATTTTGAAATAATAGTTTAATGAAATATATAACATATAATTGTTGGCCATACGTCCAAATAATTATAATTTAGCCCTAAGTATTAAATTTAAAGTAACTAAGTATAGTAATGACTTATTTGAAAGGCAAAAAAAATTATCTAATCATACAACTCTTAGTAAAAACTTGTTATATTGAAGAAGATTACAAGTTATTAAACTTTAGATACACTTGAAAACATTTTACAAAGTAGTTTAGAACCATATATAAGATTAACATAAATTTATTCGTAGGTATCATTACACTATCTTTTATAATCTTAAGTTAAGATGAAGCAAAACATTTATATACTCGTTTTATTAGAAGATATGCATAATTAGTATTATCTAAAGACAAAAATGTGCAAGAGATTCTGTTTTATTAAATTCGTTTACGATTATAGTGAACGTATTCTCAAAAATCCTGTTAAGCAAGTATTTAAATTGTTGTAAATTTATCAAATAACTAAGCTTAATTATGTAAGTGTAGAAATTTAGAATAAAGTATTCGAGTCGAGAAAAGAATTTAATTGCATGTAGTTTACTGATTGTTTTTACTGTTACTCTAACATTGTTGTAATATTACGGTTTAATTGTTTTATGCATTGTTTTATGGTATGAAGACGTTAATTGAAATACTAAATTTTGTTTCTATTTTCAAGTTTTGTTTTATATATAGTCTGTCTAATACAACGTTCAATATACATGTTAAATAAATACTCAATAATTGGCATTACTGGTAGTGACAAAAGAAATTCGGATAGTTGACGATAGCCTTTTGTCGAAGACCTTGCTCAGATGTCACTGAAATTCAAAGCAACTTTTCAACAGCTTACAGTATACAAAATACTGCGAATATTTGCCTAGAAGGTTACATTAACGAGGCCGATCGCTTTCAGTAACTCGGATAGCTAAACTGCCTTACATTTTTAAGCTGGCATACATTATAAATGCAAATACAGTATTCTTATTATAATTAATAACAACTCTACCTGTTGGGTAAATTGTGTCTTGCATCTTGAGTAGTATTGGCCTACATTTTAAAGATGCATTAAAATTTACATTTACGAGCACAAGGCATTCAATACAATTCTACATCTGTATTTTAACTTTAAGTGAAGCTTAAATTAGTTTCAACAAAAAATATGCAATGTTCAACACATTACATATTTTTTAATCCTTTTAACAAGAATCCGTATGTAAATGTAAACATAAACTTACATGTGATAAGTTCCCATGTCGCCGTCTGCTGAGACAACTGAACAAGAGTCACTCAAAAAACACTATCATGAAAACAAGCACCGTCGAATTCACTTGAAGTAAGTTACGAGATAAGCACGTTTTTAAGCGGTAAGCGAGCGCCGCGCGAACGTGCCAGCCCGTCGGCGACTGAGGAGTGAGGCTCGCAGGCTTCCCTCGCTTAGATCCACAGCCAAAGAGAGAAAGTTAGTTATCAAACTTGGCGGTTACGTTCAGCGATGACGCTATCTTCCCCGATTGCGTATTCGGCGACAAATTAAATTTTCGCGTCCCCGCGATTTACGCTACTGACACCGTGAACCGTCACCGTTTATGGAGACCTACTTTTGCGTTCACAGTTTGTGCTTCGAGGTTATTTTCGTTAAAGTTGTACTATTTGAATGTGAAATATAATAAAGTCAAAATATACTTAAGTCATTAATTACACAGTAGCTACTTTTAAGTTAGTTTGTACACAAACTAAAAAATAAAAACAATAAATAAAACTGTTTTTATATAATATTACAAATAAAAAAGGCTTATATTATAATTGATGATAAATGATTCACTATCGTTTATGTTATTGGTTTCTTAGTTAGTCCTACGTTTATAGCTAATTTATTTGATTATGCAGTGACCTGTGCAGATAACTCTATTTAGATGAAGATCAGGGTTACTGGTGTAATCTAATACTTTATAGCTATAAGCCATATTAATTATCGATTGCATGTATACAGTGGAATTTATCACCATCATTAACAAAACTGGTAAACATAATAAAAATTCATTAAATAGAAATAGTAGTATTGTAGTGTAAAAATTTTAATTTAGGAAGTTTCGAATAATATTTTTGCGTTGTTGTTAAACTTTATTGAAGTCAATTTTAAGCGTTGACCTATTCTATTTCGACCTTTTTATCATGAAGAAGACAACTAAAACGTGACACTTACTAACATGACATAATTATTTTTAAAAATGTTTTTTTCCCACACAAAATTGAAGAAAAAATACAAGATTTAAAATTTACACTATATTATCACTATAGTAATATTGTGAGCTAAGGTGGAGTCTAAGCTCACGAATGACCTCGTCCAGCCTATTCTTCAGACTCCCTCTCTCCCTCAAACGTGAAGTTTATAACTATCAAACTACATTACCTGATCACCGCTACACTATTTTACTTCTGCACTTCTTATAACTAACAGCTGATTTAAGTAGCAAACGAGGATGAAATCAACCGGTTGGTAAGTGGTCACTGTCTCTACATCTATAATAAACTCAATGCAGAACAGAATTTCCGGATCTTTTTTCGATTCATTATTGCATAAACAACAAGTTTTAAGTTGCTTGTTACATCGAAAAATAATAGTTACTACCCATGAAAATTATCGTTGAAACTAAAATACAGAACAACGAAATCCACCTTTTGAACAGTGAACATAATATATTTCATAAATAAAATTTTCTAAAAATAAGCCATAACATTAAATATCACAAATATTTTATTAACATTATTTTAAATGGCAATATTAAATCTGAATTATGAGGAATAAACTGGCCTAATAGCAAGTCACTATTGTTTATGAATATTAATATTATAGTATATGTATGTACGTCAATGAGTTGATAAACGAGTTTTTGATTCGAATGAAACCCATTCTTGAGTTTTTAACTACTCGCCTCCTGGACTATAATTAACTTTGAGAAAGCATTCTAACTAATAACACGAAGATTTGAGTAAATGTATTTTGTTTTAATATTATTATGCAGCGTGTAACGTTAGTGTAATTCAATTTAAATTTAATTTGTAACGCCACGTACATGTATTCTCTTAATATAATGCTATTTCTAGATAAACGTTGCCGCTTCGAAAAGCACTTGTCTGATCTACAAAGAGTAGTAATATAAACAATAACATAATTAATCAGTAAAAAATAAAATCTCATTCTTTATAGCGAGTAGCAGACGTGACACTGCTATTTGCAATGTTAATTATAATAATACATTTAGTTAATCATATAAGAGGAAAAACCTAATGGAAATTGCAAGAAACTTTACCTAAATTAAATGTAATTTAAAGACCTATTGTAACCTTTTCCAGAAAATAAATAAATTGAAATTGAAATAAATTGAGATTAAAATTAAATCTATGTAATCTATGTAATACTTTATACGTTATAGCAATTGAACATTTAAACATGTAATTTGACGAATATTATTGTCTTTACATACATATGAGGCGACTAAAAGGGAGTTTTCATAGTTACAAGTGGTATGGGTGAAAGCTTAAAACGTCAAGTTGTAGCATACTTTCTTAAACATCTAAAGGTGCATGCGCGCCGTGTTATCTCCCGAGGCGTACCATAGAGGGGCGCCACGCTTAGTACCCGCGGTTTCTTTAGGTAACCTGGGATCCACTGAGTAGCGCTGTGGCAGGTCACGGAGCTGGCTTTAGTGTAATACAAATATATCACGGCATCATGGGAGAGACACCGGGTCTCTCCTAAGATGCCATGGCACATATTGTAGGTTCTCACGCGTCATAAAATAAGTCAAGATTGCGGTGAAAGCGCGCCTATAAGTATAAATTGAAAAGTTTATGCTTTGTAAACTACTATAAAAAAAATGTGTAACAAAGTGTAAAAATATAATATTTTATACCGTACATAGCTTACTCGTTCGCAAGAGAGCAAGTAAAGTAAGTAAGAGCGGACATTAAATTGATCGCGTATTATGTAACACGCGGGTTAAATATTTATTCGATTGTGAGCGATGTCAGGCTTTCACTTTCGCGAGTGTATGATAAGCAGAAATGGCTAGTACGGAACCGTGAACACAGTATCAAAACATACTGTAATGTCTTCGTGTAGTTAGTGTACGGGTATGTTATAGACCACCGGAATTGTTTTTATTTAGCCCAATTCATAAGGAATATGCCACATTTGTGTGGCAAAGAAGACAAAAGAGGAGTTTCAGCTTATTACTCACGGTTAGTAAAGCTTATATAAATGAAATAAGTTAGAACATCAAACCTATCTGATTTATGTTTTTGGCTATATTGTGAATCGACTTTGTCACAATTTTTGATTATCATATCAGGATCATTTTTCCTATTTTAATCAATAGATATAGATCAATCTAACATGAATTGTGCAATTCCAAAGTAGTGCATGTAAATCCGCGTGTGTAAAAAATACATTAAATATATCACTTCCTTGATTTGTTTTGCGAGAGCGAGAAACAGATATTGACATTTAAACAAAATGTAATATTTATTTATGTGTCTGCTTTTTTGGATATTACAACATACATTATCTTTCTCATTAGCAAGTTGAGTGATCTTATGTCACGTTTCCGATTAATACATAATAACAAAGACTATGTACCAGTATAATAGGAAAAGTATATGTATGTAATATGCCGTTTTTCATGTAATTATAATGTTAAATAATACGCAAGTATTGATCGCATAGATGCATCTATGCGATCAATACTTGCGTAATGTGCAATTAATTAGGTATATAGGTACTATACAAATGTGAAATACACAATGCATGTAATGAAATATTATTATACGATTATATTATGTAACTAACTCTATTAATAGAGATGAAATTAATGAAGATAATGTAGTCATAATCCCTGCAATAAACACTGCTTCTATAAGTCAAAAAATAAAGCTTAAAAAATTAAGCAACTCTATTTTTTAATGTAGTTAGTAGCTTACTTATTCAAACTGAGAGTTAGTACAGAGTAGCAATCGTTATGTATATGACAATATAAATTATTTTATCTAAGTCAAGAATATAAATTTAGCGATATTGTGTCTTTTTTAATGCCGTTAGTCACTTAAAATATTCATCGTGCGAGGTAACTATTTATACGAACCTACACACGTTCTCAACAGCGCGGCATCGTGATGCAGAAATGCGAGGTAAATATTGTAACGCCATCTAGTATAAAATATCAAAACTATGTAAGGTAAATAACGCCGCTAGATGGCATGTTTACCCTATTATTACGAGAATCTGCTTTAAGGAATTCAAGATGGCATCCGTGTGGAATTTAACAAAATATTCGACAATCCATATTTTGCGGATATATGTTGTCGACTCGAAATCAATATTTATTTATGTTTTATTATTATTTTTATGTATTATTATTTAGGTAAGGTTTCAATCAAGTCTACCGTACCCCTTTACGGAATTATTTATATAGAAACGGGGTTGTTTTAATACCGTTATTGTCTTAAGTTAGGTATTCAATGTGTGAGCCACAGAGCAATAATTATAATATGACACTACATAATTATTATATTATTGTTTAATATAAAGATTACTAGTGCGTTTGATCCTAAAAATATATTAAAAGCAAACGGTAGATATTAAAATGTGGACAAATATTACACTTAAGTACTACGCTTCTTATGTTTAATATTTGAACTTGGAATGTAATTTTAAGTTCTCGTGCTGGATAAAGCGACTATTTTCGTAATGCGTCTTTCAAGATGATAAAGTAATCAGATGACATGAACATGAAGTGAAAGTAGCGAGGAACCACCAAACCTGTCGAGTGACATCATGACATCTCGAATCAACAACAAAAATTCGATTGAGTAATATAAGCACTTCATAAGCTATTTGTCTAAGAAGAAATTCGAGATCCATTAGGATACGGTGTCTTTTTCTTGTTTGTTTATATTATGTAATATCCACAATAAGTTCTAAATAGTCGTACTAAGAGATAAATATGATAATATTATAATAATGACAATAAGACTCTTTTTACACTTATTTTGTGTTGTGGTTGCCATGGACACACACACAGATACACACCTAGGCCCAGAATTGAAATTTTAATTCATTTAGATATCTGTCTGACCTGGGATCAAACCCGGGACCTACTACGTGTCAGATCAGCTGTGATTGCTCTTTAACGCGGGTCGTCTTATGTAAATGTTATTTTTAATTATTTTTTTACTAACCTTACTTACTTAGTAAAATGAATTAATCTTTTTTAAGATGGTAAGAAGTTTTCAGTGACAATTTTATTGCATTTGTAATAAACACATCTATACTGTACACTTAGTGTAAATGAACTTTCATTGATGTTATCTTAGGCATAAATCTAAAAGATTGATAAAAGAAACTTATTAGATCGAGATAACTTTGACTTAACTNNNGTTTTTGTTGTGGCCTCGTTATGCAGGTTAAAATAATTCCCATGCACGCGCGTGTGTATTAATTAAAGGTTTCAGACAAAATTTATCTTTGTCATTCAAACTTGTTAAGGTGGACTTTCACGGTGCATGCTTTTACGTATCTTTCTTAGAATAAATATAAATACTTTCTACAATCATAGCCCCACAGTAAGATTTCTCTTGTGTCGTGGGTGCCATGGACACACAAAGACGAATACACAAACACCCAGACCCAGAACAGAAATCTAAACTCATCATTCAGATGTCTGTTTGGCCGGGGATCAAACGCGGAACCCACTGCGTGTCAGACCAGTATGGTGACCGCTCCACCACCCACGACCCACGTCAAATGGACATTTGTTATTTCCACATTGCGTTGCGATTTTCTTCGATGCGGATCTGCGCGATTTGTACACTTTGGGGTCGTTATCAGGTATCATTTTCGTATAATCCTCTTCTTACATCATATTTATGACTATCCACTGGTAAGAGATACAGGAACCACTACGGACACATCTACACTACCGTGTATAAAGCTCTTCCCACGCGGCGTCGATGTGAGTACAACCTTACTAATCCGCATGCATCGTGGGAAGCCTCTATAATTTATATGTGATAAATTGTAAATAAACTAATTTATATGGGAATAACAAACGGGCATGCAGTTGATCTTGTCCTGAAAGGTTATCTTTATACAGTTTATTTATATCTATACGAACTAGATCTAGAGCTGGCTACAAATATAGTTCCGACTTTGTTACTATGTATTTTATAAATTATTATGGTACTTCATAAATTGAAGGGCATTAAGCCCCGTGCTTTATGTAGATTAGTTCACTTGGTTAAAAAAATACATTAAATAACGTATCACTTATCCTTGAAAAATAAATTATTACGTACCTATGTTTCGTCAACGTATTCATAAGAACTAGGAAGTGACATGATACACGCTGTTTGTTTGATGTCGTGTTTTAAGCGGCGTCCATGGACATCTACAATCTCTAAATGTATTTTCATGTGGTTCAAATAGATTAGTACAGTGACACTACCGACATTGATTATTTATCAATAATTATTTACATAAAACTGTGTGTGGTTCGACTCCGGAAACACCACCGCCACATCTATTTCTGGCTAATAACATCAGTGTCATGCGCTGCGGTGTTATGGTCTGAAATTTGTGATAAGGGAGACATACCTATCCAAGGCGTTTCAACTTAATCCCCAGCGGTAGTAATGCATCCGTAGCTAACTTCAGGTAAGACCACAGGTAAGTCTGATATTATCTGGGAGTAGATTGCAGATGACCATAGGCGGCAGGCATGGCCACTTATTATAAAAGGGACTGAATGCTCTTTTGCTCCTTCATTATTATAAAAAAATAGCCGTCACGGGACGCCTGGCAGATGTGAAGCATCGTGTTCGTGCAAGTAGTATGCATAAAAGACAAGATTGCGAAAGGAAGTAAATATATAGCACTAGCTGAGCCCCGCGGTTTTACCCGCGCTTAAAAAATGTAACTTGACGTAGTAACATATACGTCCGCGTAGAAAGCGCGCAGTTTCTTAGGTTTTATAATATAATTTTCTAAAATAGAAGTAGCCCTTAGCCTTTAGTTTTTTAGAAATTTTAAGGGGATCAATTCTGTCATACATAATTTTTACGAAACTTTAACCGTTTACGCAGCGCATGCAGCGGAAGCTCTCATTAGAAAAAAAACCCCGATTTTGAAACATTCTTCATTGATGCTCCGCTTCTGTTGGTCTTAGCGTGATGATATATAGCCTATAGCCTTCCTCGATAAATGGGCTACCTAACACCGAAAGATTTTTTAAATCTATAAATAAT
>MOOZ01000153.1:629560-645839 GCA_002930495.1 Cecropterus lyciades
CCAACAAGATAAGATTAAAAATAAAAAGGTTATTTCATATTAAATTAAGATGTTTTAGTTTTGTGTTATTTTTAAATATATGTTACGTGTTGCTTATTTTTTTGCGAATATATTTTTGAAGGGCATATTGTTTGTAATCATTTATAGGTTCGTATTATTACATACGTGGGCTTATCAATAATTTGCAGGGACTTATTTGCAGGAATATTATTAACACCAATATGCATGAAGTTGTATTTCCTTGGTTACAAAATGGATCCATTTTTTAAGCCACCAATAAGGACGTTCACCTTAAGTTTCACTATGGTTTTTTGATACTGATATGACTCTCAGAAAAAATGATGTCATAGATAATCTTGTTTTATTATTGAGTCACATAGCGATTCCTTTGACGAATCTATTACTCAAGTGCAAAAAATGTCCACTAACATCAATAAGGTGAAAAATAAAATGACAAATTGATGGAAATAATTACAAATATTATTGGTATGAATTTACCAGAATACGCACATTTATATGTTTCACATTTTTTTCAGTCACTATTAGTACTGAATTCTTTTTCATGTCATAATATTTTTCAAACTTAAATAAAATTTAATCTGCCATCAAATGCTTTTCCATCTTCACTATAAATTATTTTCCAGAGGGTTAAGGTGACAAGAACACTTACATATCGTCGTTTAAGTTCTAGCACCGCGTAAGTATTTTTTTGGTGTTAATGACATTTTGAAAACCATCGTCATTGAAATACGCGTTTTGTCCAAACAGAATCAAGGTACGACACAATAATACCTTTAAATTATGGAAAATTAAAAGTACAAAATAGAACTTTAGTTGCGTCTATGTAAAATTAATCGGTTATTGTCTCTCCAAAAAAAATTTCAAAAATGACTTACGCGGTGATAGAACTTAAACGACGATATATAAATTATCAACCATTTAAGAACTAATAATTCGAAGTCTAATTTTAAAACAGTGCCACCACTACCTGAATTATTTTGATTTCTATTTACTTTTGATAATTTCATATAGCATATGAATGGCAGTGAATTGGAAAATTATACAAGGTTCTTTTTTAAATTCAATTTTAATAGACAGCGAGGCGTAGCACGCCTGGAGCGTCACTTAATAAAAACGGCTACCTAATATTTGTAAGAAAACCATCGGAAACACGTGTTTTTCATGTTTTCCTTAAGGTATTGACGTAGTTTTAAGTAGGTACGTGACTGCACATGTGGCGTTCTTTTTATATCAAATGGATAAGCGGTCACTGCGTTCTTTGCGAATCACTTTTATTTGCTTAAACTATAATTAACTGATATTTATCAAGTGTATATTATTTATTTTATTTGAATTGCATTTTACTTAAATTTAATTGCACGGATTTTTTATTTGCTATAGAAGCAGTACATGTTTTCATAGTAGACTATATCGTCTCATAAAGATGTGTATTTTATATTAAAAAATCCTATTTGTTTAGTGCTTTCCAAGATTAGTTTGGAAGGACAGACAAAATAGCTTTTGTGTGTAAAAAACATTAAAACAAAAAACCCGACTGCTTCAAACGAAATTTCATAATAATATATTTGATCATAATAATATAAGTATATTTAATTTAACGCTAATATGAGTTTTATATTATGTGTAATAAAAGTATTTTTTACTATTACGACTATATATATATATTATATATATAGTCGTAATAGTAAAAAAAGTCATCTCTCCTCCCCTTTTTCCTCTATTTCCAGGCGCCATTTTTTAAACGTATATTGTCTATGTCATTTTCTAAACTAAGACGATTCTAATGATATGTTATACGTCAAAATCTGTCAAGCCGTTTAGGCTGGAGCGCGTGCCAAATAAATTGACAGACAAACAAACAAACATACATACATACGTTCGAAAAACATGACACGGAATAGGGAACACAAGAGTGGTCCCTATTCCGGGAAATTTACTGATTCCCCTCTCGTGTTATTCTGAACTTTTTAGTTACAAATCTCAACAGTAAAGTCGATGACGATTGATAATGACCAATATTCTGAAAAATAAATTTACGTAGATCTACTAGAGTCTGTACAAAATTTTGGCCTCTCTATTGCTAGTAACCAGCGTCAAATTATATGCAAAGTTCCTTTGTTCATACGTAAACGACATTAAGATTTACATATATGAAGCTTATGAGTCTTCTTTCTGGAATCCAGCTTCAAATTCTAAGCATTCTGCCAGGCTTTTATCTTACATGGAATAAATAATAATAATATAAATATAGATATACAATAATATAAATTTAATAAGACTTTTAATACTGCGGCGGAGAACGACCTGAACCTTTGTCAAATACATATAAATTTGAATTGTGGCTGTACTGCTGTCAAAGTGCCATGTTTTGAATAAATGTTGATAGAATAAACATTTCGGAATACTATTATATTTGAATCGAACTGGGTAAGTATATAATAATTATAATTGAAAGGAATTAAACAGATAAAATATTCAAAGTATTTGTAAGAGTTCAACCAATTTTGAAATGTTAAAGTTATTAACATTCAAATTTGTTCCATAAAAGCACCGTTGTAGTAAAGGTCTATGAGTATTATTGGTATATTATGAGAATTAACTGTATTTCTTATTAATGAAATTAATAAAATTAACATTTTAGTAATATTTTACAGTATTTGGCATTATCGTAAAATATACTTTAATATCTGTCAAATTTCGTTTAAGAATAAGCCCATATAAAATATTTAAACACATTCACAGTAGCGTCACCTATGAATATAACTAGAAACCATTTAGTCCCCAGAAGCCTTTACATGAAGAGAGCTTGTAAACTGTATCTTTCCAAATGAGTTTCACATGCGTCGCTAGATGGCGTTGATTACATATATTTTATATAGTTTTAAGGTTAACACATTTATTTATTTTAGGTAAATAAATAGCCTACCTATGAATATTCTGATATGAAATAACGTAAATTCGAAATATGAAAATAGGAGCTCGTTGATGTCTAATACATAAACTATGAGAAAGTTGATAGCGACGAAAATATACTTTATCAAAAATTTAAACTTTTATGTATATATTTTAAGGTATAACAAGTAAATAATATTAAACAACCAACAAATAAAAAAGAATAATAATAACATTTCAAGATTTAATCGATGAATAAAACATGTTTTTAACAGTTAATCGTCTTTGGTTAAATTGCACCAAATACAGAAATAATTACAGTCACGTTATCGTGTATAGACAGTATTGCGATAAATACGGATAAATACTGTTAAAACCCACAAATTGTAGTTGTCGTTCAAAATTAGATAGGTAAACATTAATTGAAGAAAATTACTCTGTCCGGAAAATGATAATTTTCAATAACGTTGACAATTAGGCGTATCGCATGAAAATTTGTTTATTTCGTTTAAATTTAGATAATTAACAATAAAAAATATGAATTTAACAATAAAAAGCATTCATTTAACATTATTATTAAAACTCATTATATGTATTTAGATGCAGATTAAGTAACACAAAGCAAAGGTAGATTTTAATGACTAATCTTAATATAGCTCTTAATGGGTCAATTATTGTATATTGTATTATTGTAAAACCATTACTAGTATTTTATTACTTTCTTGCGTGGTAAGTTTTGGGTAAGCATCAAACACTATCATGCACAGTTTATCTGACTTGCTCTTCGTGTGTATCTCTCTGAGGCTAACCTCAAATCTGATGTAATTGAGTATTTCAACCACTTTGTCCCGACGTAGTCAGGAAAATCGATTAAAACTTCAATAAAAACTGTTCTACATTACAATAATTTCAATTACTTCTAGTTACCTGGGCCCTGTTTAAGTCATGTATTAATGATTATGATTAGTATACTTTTATTTTGGGAATGGTAAATAAAAGATACCATTAAAGGTATCAAATGTTAGTAAATCCTTCTTAAATTCGGCCAATCATGCGTTGTTTTCCCTGAGGACTATATGAAAATGTGCATATAACATGCACTTAACGCATTAATTTGTAGTACGTAAAATATTTATATGATATCAAAATCACATAGCCATGAGTATCTCTTTACAAAAATAGGTCAATGCTATTCAGCTGCTCCCATTACAATACACAATTAAGTCTAGCCTCCTTACACTAAAGGTCTAACGTTATATGGGTGAGACAGGTCCTTGGTCGGGCACGTGGAGGCTCGCAGGCGGAAGTGAGAAGGCCCGAAAGAAAGTACTCGCGACCGGTTGTTAGTGGGCCAACCGAGAGACCGATACGTCCGTTATTAGGGTTGTCAGTTTCCTGTTAGATTTTTATTTTTAGGTCGATTTTTAGTTATGTTTATAAAAGGAGGTTCTGAAATTTAGTTTCAAAATATATTTGCGACATATATATGTTCTTTTTTAATGTCATTCTTGTAATTGAAGTTACAAACGCCTTTGCAATCCATGTGATGATAAGTCCTAGTATTGATAACAGATATATGTTATCAGTACGAAATAGTAGTAAGGTGCTTTCAGGGATCAGCCGCAGATTGTTGCTAGCCCCGAGGACTAGATTACAGGTTTAAAAAGTTTATAGTATAAGTGTCTCTGCTATGTCACATTCAAAAAACAGTTTTTAAGACGCTATAGTATTATTCTGATATTGAATCAACACCACACCATGGAGAGCTAATAAAAAAATTAAGTGAAACCGGTCGGCATATACTAATATATTTTCTTAAGAAATTCTAAACTAGGAGAAAGTTACCACCACTAGCAAATAGATAGCTGCTTTGTTTTTCGTGAATTCATTTATTAGTTATTTATCCTTTTTTTTCTCTGTGGGAATAATTATTTTCTTCATCACGATGATAAGAACGTCATAGGACCGCAATTTGATATGGTGCTATGGTGCGACACAAATCTTTCTCATAAATCTATGTTATTTTGCTTGCTATGTCATAGGACATACAAAATTTAGTTATTCTTGCTCGATTAACTTGTTAACAGTGAAGAACGTAAATCTTTGTAACGTCTCACGGAGCTAAACGTGGTTACCGTTCGTTTAGTACAACTTATTTTATCCATTATAACAAGTTACTAGCCCTATTGCTAGTTGATGCAGTGTCTATCAAGGTCAGGGCAAAGATATCAAAGACGACATTGAATTAACATCATCATATTACTCGAGTTATGTTACAAGTGATAAAGAATATAAAATGTTAATCCTAAAGCAGGTTTAAAGTCAATTAACGTTAGCCGTCAGTAATTATGCATTAACGTACATTAAAATGAATTGCATGGTCCATAATCCACGTGACGACCATACGTTAGCTATACAAACATTGGTAGGAGTATCTGTTAAGCGGTCTATTTAGACAAAAATACGAGAAGAAGAATGAGTAAAGATGTTTTTGTAGGAAGTGTTACATCCCGTGATACGTGATTTGGTGTACTGAAATGACGCTGAAGATTTAAAATATCTATATAATGTTATGGTAGGTATTACCATGATGCTTATAGCGTTCGATTTTAATTTATTATTTGTAATATTGTAATTAAAAGTAATAGCTTAATAACAGTTATCAAATTGATTAATAATTTGTAATTTATTTATATGTAATAGAAAGTTGATCTTCGAAAGTTACATCATGCATATTGTTTTAAATTATTAGACTATAAATCTGAGCACACTAAATATTCACTATAAGTCTTTATAGAACTTTTTCTTCTAACATCACAATTATGTAACTTATTCTCATTTGAATAATTTCGTGAAAGATGTAACCTTTCAAATTACGCTATAATATCTTCTTAACTTTTCAACATATAGATTTCACAATGATATTCGGGGAATTGTAAACTTTCCTCAATAAATACGAAATACTTACTCACGCAAGTAATAAAATGACTAACGAAACTTATTTTATAGGTATCTGTGAATAATATTACGTTCTGTATATACATTAAAATGAACAACATTATTCTTAATGTTTCCTGCCTACTTACTTTCTATGTGTTAGACGACCCGCGTGGCGGAGCGGTCACCATACCGGTCTGACACGCAGTGGGTCCCGGGTTCGATCCCCGGCCAGACAGACATCTGAATGATGAGTTTAGATTTCTGTCCTGGGTCTGGGTGTTCGTGTATTCGTCCTTGTGTGTCCATGGCACCCACGACACAGGAGAAAATCCTATTGTGGGGCTATGAGTGTAGAAAGCGTTTATGTTTATGTTTTATAACATTTGGGCATTAGCAAACAAGTTTTCAGTCCACTTCAACATCATCAACTGGATAGGAACAGAGGTTCTATCTGAAGCTGATCGCAGATGCGTTGCTAATCCTGAGGAGTAAGGACTAAGATGGTCACCTCATTCATAAGTAAACCGACATGCACATTCTTCAACCAAAACAAAAGAATCACTAGAAACAGTCTTAACAGAAAAAGACTTAATAGAATAAATCAAACCATTCTGGTTCTACCACCTTTCAAGATGGATATTCAAAAATATATAAGACTAAAAATTTACAATCGCCTCGTTTTTTAATTAAACAGACTCTACTGTTATACTTATATGTGTCTTGTAAAAGCAATATACCTTTGCTGTGTTCTGGTTTGAAGAGTGTGCTATGGCAAAAATGTAATGGCATCGCTTTAAATTCCTACCAACTATGTTCCAGAATTGTTGTTCGGGAATTACTTCATGTTATTGTTCTCTATAACGATTTACTCCAGAGGTTTTTATTTCTTGTACAACATTCTCATAAAGACAATAACATATTTATATTTGTATCAATACATTTATTAAAGATGTATTCAAATACAAAAACTATTCAATCCCTCGTTAACAAGTTAATCGCGTTCAAAACCAAAAGATAAGAATCGGTTAACCAAATCGTGTTTAAATAAACACGCCACTTTCATTTAATATCCGCAAAGAGAGATTTCTCTCTAAAATCATAACTTTTAAATTTACTTTTCCAAGATTTGCGAGTTATATAATGTTTGAACGATGACGCTGTCTTTAAGTAACTTAATTATTATTATTATCAAACTCAATTATGCTTAATGTTCGCTATAGCGTTTTGCATGCGATCGATAGTTTCTTGTTCTAGTCTCGGTCGAGCTTCGATTCTGCCTGCGTATTTTGTGTAACTTTTTTTTGCTTGATACCGATGGCAACAAAGCTTTATACTTAGTTAAAAATATAAAAATAAGTGGCAAATAGAAAAGACGAAATGATTTAAAGACTCAATGTTAGCTTTAAGTATTAAATCCCGGTCAAGCTTCAAGTATCATCTGGATACTACACACTACAAGAATATTTCTCGAAACGTGATTTATATACTCTGAACATCAGATGTAACGGCAGTAACCACTTAACACCAGTCATATTATATTATCGCCAATATATATAAGAACAAGGAGTTCAGGAACGGAAAGTTGCAGTGAAGTTCAGAATGAGTAACACAAATATTTAGCGTAACCGTGCCATTGCAAATACGTTGACCTTACGACAAGTGCTGGCGTTTGTGTGAGCTACGCGACATTACCATCCTATGTTGCGGCGTTAAAGTGAATTATGTTATAATATGAAATGTTTATAATGTTACGATTTCCTTGAATATCAGGAGGTATGGTTTATTTTATTTTGTTGTTGGTTATAGGTGTGCATAATTTCGTTATACAAAAGGTTAATGATTTTCAATAAATAAATGGAGAGTTCTTTTATTTGGGTTTATGACGATTAAATATATAATAATCTGATCTTAGTGCCTGTAAGCCTTAAGATGTAATGGAAATTTTCAATGGTATATGATAAACAGATTAGATTAAGTATTTATGTGTTTTGACCTATAAAATAAATATATATATCTTATAATATGTCTTTAATCACTTTTTGTTCATTTTCGTTCCGAAATTTCATTCTATAATTTGTAAAATTATACAGACAAATTTTTGATCCTGTGAGTATTTGTAAACAACTTTTCTGTAAAATAAAAGGTCTTTATCTTAAATTAATTTATAATTATTAAAATAAAATAATAATAAATAAGTCGTTTCGCGAAACTCCAATTAGAACCGTGTGCTGCGACAAATTTATATGTATAGAGGTATGATACACCTGTGTGAGTGTTAGAGACTCCGTTGGAGCGAGAGAAAGTCCTCGAGGTCCATTCACAAGCCGCATACAAATATTTGTGACCGCCTACAATACCGAAAACGGGTTTAGACCTTTCTCGGTTTGGATGAAGTAGCTTAAATATGGACTAGTGTGATGACACCCTTATGATAGATTAGATATATTTTTTTTATATAAAATAGAATGTAAAAAAAAACAAGTTATATCGCCTTAAAGAAAATACTTGAACGCTACCTATTAGCCTAGAGGATAGATTATATTAATTTCATAACTAATTATTTCCTTTACATGGTGTTTTTAATTTAATGAAAGTAGCAAAAATCTTTTTATGTTTATAGGTGTTTGTAGCCAAAAACACATCAGGAGTTACTTCGAACTCAATGCTGTTGTATATATTCCTTTAGATGTAACTACGTATAACTAAGATAATATTTAACAGAGCGCGTTAACTTTAAAAACAGAAAGCTAAGCTTACAAGCGAAGAAATTTCAAGTACTCAAATTTGTTAAAAAAAGTACCTTTAATTGAACATTGATACCAACTATACACAACCAGTGACTACAAAGTCAAAACACAATAGTCGTGATAGAAGAGGTACCAGTTAATTTATACTTATTCGTTTATTGGTTAACAGTAGCACTACTCCTGCAGCATACATAGTAAAAGTATCAGTATTTCCCAATAGCCGGTTGGTTTTACGTCACGTTATCAATTACACTTTAGGCGCATTTACATACATAACCTTAAGTGAAAGTATGGGACTGGTCCTCACATACTAATGTTCAAAATGTTTTAAGATTCCGACTCCACACGCTTGTTGCCAATACTTTTCTCCGTCGAGACATGCGGAGTCGGCAAATAAGCTGAATATATTAGTCAATCGAACTTGACCAACCCCTCTTCGATGGTCAAAGAATAAAGAGTAACAGACAAATGTTTTGTGCGTAAAGTATAAGATGAAGTAGGAGCTGTTATATTCTTCTGGTGCTCTTATCTATGCACGTATCATATTACAAGGAACAAATGGTTTGCGTGCGTGACACGATTTTATGTGGCTTAATCTTAGTTCCTTAGTCCTTAATCCAATACGTTATTTCAATAGATATGAACATTGATTATTAAAAAAATTAGGATGACTGATAGGTAGAATATTATTTAATGATCCTATTAAAATATACAAACATTAAAACAATTTGTGTAAATATCATTATTATGTAACAAACATAGACTTAAACAAAATAGTTACAAATATTTTTGTTTCAATTAATTTTATATGCTAAGTAAAATTATAGTTATATTTATATTATCATATTATCATTATTTTATTGGAAAAACTTTTGTAGAGCTATCAAACTAAATGTTATCATTAAAAGAAGTCTTTCTTTTTTCCTATATTATTACGAACAAAATACTATTTATACTAAAACTAGGCAAAAACTAATTCACGTAAATATTAATTTATGACGAATATTTATGATGTACAGTCTGTGTGATCAGTGATCTTTGGTAACCGTGGCTTCCATCACTACTTTCCTTCCTTGCATGTGTGACGTAACTCTATAAAAGAGAGTGCGGTGAAAACGCCGCCGCTATACCGTTTCCGTACGCTAGGCTGGGCCATAGCGTCCCGACCACCGACACAGAAAGACGCGAGCGGAACACTTCCGCTGGAGCCCACGGACTCAGTGAAAAAGTCAAAAGGTGAAGTGTCCTCCTCGGCCAGTGCATGTGTTCAGGTGTTAGTGAAGTGTTGTGATCTCGTGATAGCAACAGTGTCTCCGTGACGTGTCTGGATCCCGGCACTGTCGCATCGCGGCCACAAAGTGCTGATGATTAAAGGCCTCTGTTTGTTTCAGATACGAGATGAGGTCGTTGTTGTTGTTAGCGGCGGTGTGCTGCTTAGTGTTGTTGGCTTGCGGGAGTCCCGTTTCGCGGCTGGATGAGGAGAAGGGAGTGAGTAGGCAAGCGGCGGCGCCGGCGGCTCCCGCGCCCGCTGCGTCTTCCGACGACGACGATGATGATGACGATGATGATGATGACGATGATGATGTTGATCTGGACGACGCATTAACTGGTGATGGTGAGTCTAAATTATAAATTGAAATCAAAAAGAAAAAAGAAAGCAGGGCAGCTGTTTAGTATTATAATAGAACTATTTGAGATCTTTAGTTTGGACAGCCTTAACTACTATTGAAAAAATATGTAATAATATTAAGGTTTATTTATAAATCACAATGTTCCGTAAAAATTACTTTGGATTATTTAAAATGTGATATGTAATTGAAATATCTCATATATAATGGCTATTAAATTATTCTAACAATTTTAATTAAATAGGATAGCATAAATATACCTACAAAAAGAAAATCGGTGTTTTCATATTTACTTATCGGGATCCATTGGTGCGAGTCGAGACTGGCTGATTAGTTTTACCGTTTAAATAAACAGGAGACTTAACGGCAAATCTCGTAGATCGTCATTCCGATCAGTATAATGGCAAATATTTTGCATATTTTATAATAAATAAAGACGTAGAAGACTTGCATTCATATGCAAGAAATAACTTACATCCGATGTACACCTGGGTAATTGCCTGGTTAATAAGATTCTATTATGATGCTCGATCAAATGATAGATACAGCATGGTACTGTGATTTATGATATAATTTAATGTTCATAAACACATTAAAAATTCTAAGACATCAATCACATCAATCGATATCAATGACATATAATTTAAATTGGATATGTACTAACACATTTTAGATATTCAATAAAACAAGTATAGGTTTTATAATACTAATATGAAATGATCCAATTATTAAGAGACTAAAAGTTTGGCAAATAATTTAGAGTAATAGCAAATTTTTAAACAACGTGGAAAGTGTTACGATTGATCGATAAAAATTCCACTGAATTAGGACGCGGACGCACGCGGAATGTGAGAAGAGGAGCGTGACAGGTGCTCTCATTCGTTAATTAATTCAAACAGAAAGACTCAATCAGAGAAAATGACGCTCCCCTGCTTTCTAACGAAAGGCTCGCCTTGCTTAGGACGTCATGCATCGCCACACACCTAACTGTTCGCTCTACACTTCATTTATGTTTATCCACCGTATTTGATGCGTTTGAGTTAATATTATTAACAATTTAATAATTCAGTTTTTTTGTTATTTTATTAGAATACATAAATTATATATTTGTTACAAATAACTAGTAATTTATACTCTATGGCTCTATAAGCTTTTATGCAACTGATCAATCTATCTAAATCTACAGAATTATACTTATTTGAATATTTACTAGAATAGGTAATAGTCTTAAATTAATTTACATGCCCATTTAATAAGGTAGAACATAATAATTACGACGAATAAGATTTAATGAATAATTCGTTTGAATTATTCATTAAATCTTATTAATATCAATAAGAATATAAATTATATAAAATTCCTTTAAATTTGCGCAGATGATGATGATGACGACGATGACGATGAAGAGGACGATGAGGAAGAAGGAGAAGATGATGAGGATGACTACTTGGAAAGAATAATTGATGGTATCATTGGAGGTAAGGCTTTATTCAATCCTAGAACCTCTAAGACCTCCTAATAAAATATTTTAATGAAATTTATAGTAACAGTAAAGATGTCAAAATGAATAATTTACTTTTTAATGTAATTATTGGTAATTTTGTATATGGGGATTTTTTACGTTATGTTCTTCTTGTCTCACAGATGATGACGACGATGAAGAAGATGAGCCAGCAGCCGTACAACCAGTGGTGGCTCCAGTCGATACTGTTGCCGCTGCACCTGCTCCGGTCGCCGCCGCTGCCTCCTCAGTTGAAGAGGCCGCAGCCGCCGCAGATGATGTAGAAGGATCAGAAACCGAAGCTGTTGCTGAGGCTGAGGAGTCTGAAGCGCAAAAAGAGCCCGCCAGTGCTGAAGTAGAGACCCCTGCCAGTTCAGAAGCGGCCGCAGCCGCCGACGCCGACGAAGACGAAGACGAAGAAGGCGACATTACTGACGCTCTCGATGATGATGAAGAGGAAGACGACGACGATGAAGAGGATGATGATGATGACGATGACGACGAACTCTCCGACGCACTTGGCAGGAACATTTCCAAGCAAGCACGTGAGTCAAAAAAACTGAAGGCAAACATAGCGGTACACCCAAAAAAGAGCGGCAAAAAAGCCAGTCACTACGGCAAAGTAAAGAAAACTAAAGCGACATCCGCCGCGGTCGCAGCCGCAGAGCACAAAAAGTTCAGATAGTTAGTAAGCGGCGCCGGAGTCCCGGGCACCTGCCCTCCATCCACCTGAGAGACCACTGCGGTCCCCTCCTCTAGCTTAGCTATTTATTGACTATTTATTTATTCTATCTAATTTATTTTATTTATTAAGTGAGTGTGTTTGATGTGTGAATGCGTAAGTATGGAGCCGAGAGAGTTAAAGTTAAATTAATGTCTAGATCATGTCACACTAGTTTCGTGGCAATTTATTTGAAATAAATCTGTTTGTTCGAATTTATTGTGTGAAATTTTTTATCTTACCTGAGCAATGATTTGTGCGTGATTACAGGAATTTCATAAGTCATTAATTAGCGAAGTAATCGTTATCGGTCAGAATCCTAGTTCGTTACATTTGACAGGAGACAGTGACATTATCTAGCAATATTAATTTAATTGTTTGTTATAATAAAGGTATACTAGTCAAAATAAAATATTTATATAATAATCTCCTTTTCCCTTATCTCTACCAGTATATAATATTTACAGCTATCTGATACGTAATGATTATTATACCAATATATAATTTATTCATATATTTTTAACATTTATATTACTTTGTAGCGATATTGACATTGTATATAAAAATTAAAATATGGCTTAAGTAACTAGCTTTTTGACCGATTTATATATGTAGTTTAACGCACAAACCAATTCCCATTATTCCCTATCCTGACAAACTGGTTCTATTCCCGCTGTTTCATATAATCTTGACATGTACTATGTAGAAAAGTTACGGACGAGTTAGAGATGAGAACGATCGATGGGCGATAGTAATCTAGAAATCCCGCGCGTGTCCCGCGAGGGGAGGGGCTGCGCGCTTCGTAGACTGTCAAGGAGGAACTAGTTTGTAGTGGATGTGTGTTAACGGGTCGGCCGGGCATTGCGTCTATCGTCCGCTTACTTTCCCATCCGGAGCCCGTTCGTTGAACCCACCCGATTTCTTCTACAGCCTTGACACTTTCTTTGACCTTGCTTCAATCATCCAGGAACGACCTTGACGCATCTCGTGGACACCAGAACTCATAGAAAGTAAATCGCACTAAATGGTTACTCTCACTAAATGACGAAGTCACCGTGAAATTTGCGTGTCCGAACGTCCGTCTTAGTGAAAACGAGATAATGAGATGCGAAAAGAGAAATTTTAAAATTGTTTGTCGTTGAGAAATTCTGGGAGAGTCGCAAAGTGTCATATTCGACCTGAATGGAACCAGTTTATTACCGGTATCACCTAAAATGACCTGATCCAACGTGGTCTCGTCTCCCTTTCACGGAAACGAAATGATATTGCCTATTTGAGAAACTAGTAGACGAATAATAATCCTATTGCCAATATAATTTATAACTTTGACGTGATCTTACGTAATGCTCAAGTTATTAGGCACATGTAATAAGTTATTTTTATGAGTTTCAAGTTACCGAACTAAACCTCTAAATCCTTAAAATATCGAAACGATCCAAGTAGTGTTCGTACGTATTCCATAATTAGATTTCTTCGAATGTACGTGTTGCAGCGCGCAGTTTCTTTTACGTGGGGAAAATAGAAAATCCACCGTTGAGTGGTCCTATTAATTGTTGTCTGCGATTAGAATTCAGCGGGAGCTCGCCAATACCGAAACAGTTACTCGTTCGCGTGCCTACACAACGTGATTTGAATTAGATGTATTTGCTGTATGAATTATCGACCGCTTGAATACCTAATTATAACTGCTATACATAGTTGCGTGATATCATGAAGATGTAATTGAATGACTAAATATTTATACAGGTGACATTTTAATAGAGAGAAATTGTATATTAATTAATGAGGTTTCCCTTGCGGCTTTGTGAACTATCTATCTAAACAAATTTAGTTGACAAATGTATTGACTATTTGGATATTTTTGAAATGAGACCAAATAGTTTACTAAAACTGCTATTGAAAAATTTAAATCATAGGCACCCGAAAGGCTTTTTTAACCATATCAGCCATTTGAAATAAAGGCGAGGTAGGCTCAGTCTAGGAATGAGAGAAAACTAAACTTTTTCAAAGACCGGTACATACTAAAATGAAATTGATTAAAAATATTTAAATTTAATACATTCTATTGAAATATTTGTAGACATAAAACAGTTCACTTTAAAAATCGATGACAAACATAATTTTGTTTGTTTCGCGCATAATTATTATTTATTTATGCGATACTTATAAAGAAATCAGACATAATAACTTTTAACAAATACATACAAAATAAAAACACGACACTTAACATTTTACATAATTTAGAATTAAGTTCTATAGAATAACCTCACGAAGCAAAATTAAATAAACAGGAGCATTGGGAGATGAGCCGGTCAAGAAACCCGCGGTACCAGCTATCTACATAGTCAAGTACAACAGATTCGTCGACAACATTATTGAGAAAATGAACGACATTCTGAAGCGTTCGTACGATCCCGTTAGCGTGAAGTTGCAGCCGATCGACGCAAACAAAAAGAGCTCCAAACCAAAGAAGAATAAGAAAAAGACAAACAAAAGGTAAATTTAGCGTTTAAATATTGTGCAGTGTTTTTGTATCAATAGTATCTTTAAAAGTGACATCTCATGCCATTGACTAACTCAGCGCTTCTCGCGAAATCTTCGTCATTAGTATTTTTTGCTCAGTATCGAAAACACTTTCACCTGCAAAATATTCTGTGAATTATTGGTAATTAATTTATTCAATTTGATTAATCTTATTCTAGGAAAAGTTCAACGAAGAAGAAGAACACAGCGCGTACTGGATCAGACAAAACGAAAGTTAAAGTTACAACAACTGAGATTCCCGAGAGCGCTAATAAGATCGAAGCTCAGATTATTGAGTCTACACCTAATAACACCGTAGAAGTTGAAACTGTAACGATGCAATCTAGAGCCTTGAAAGAGAAAACAGGAAATGAGAGTAGCAAGGCCAAACCTGTTACCAAGCCAAAGCCTCCAACTAAGGCGACTAAACCGAGGCCCAAGCCGCCTACTAAGACAACGACAAAGAAACCAGCCATTAATAAGAACAAAGTGAAAACTTCAGAAAAGAGCAAGCCAAGAGCTAAAGGCACGCTGTATGGGTTGTCGTCGTTAAGAAGAACTGGTGATGTAGCTGTCAGCATTATGTCAGACCACACAACTGTAAAGAGTAACTTCGCTGTTGGACCCCTTATTTTGAGAGTTGAGAAGGAGGTACGAATAATAATTATGAGTATATTAAGTGATTTTTTAGTAAGATCTATGTCAAGGGATAAGTTACTTGAATGAAACAAATAAAGTGTATGTACTCTTCAAATTATGTAGGCAGAGTAATATAATATATCATTATATTTGTATATAATAGTATTTTGTACTTTTCCAAGTTAGCATTAATACATAATGTTATGTTTCTGTGAAATGGCATTTTTTGTTAAAACAATTTTATCTTTCAGGTCGGGCGTGGATCTAAAAAGGAAATCAAGTCGGCAACAGCTACTACAGCTGAAATGAGCGGCAAGATTAGCCTTAGGGTCAATAATCAAGGTGTTGCAACACTTCATTCCATTAAGGTTTTGCAGCCAAAGCAGGTACGTGTATATTATAGACTAGCTGCGCCCCACGGTTTCACCCGCGTATTAGTTACTACAAAGAAAAGTAATTTATGTATTTATTTGGATAAGAATAAATATTATATTTATAAAAACAACNNNAATGCATTATTTTGGAACAAATTTGGTTAGCATATAAAAGGATACAGTGAGTTTACCTAAAAAGATAGACATATGCTGTCGCTGACTTTTTTTTAGAACTTTTATCAATTCAAATCAATTCTGTCATACATAATTTTTACGAAACTTTAACCGTTTAT
>MOOZ01000153.1:675601-690158 GCA_002930495.1 Cecropterus lyciades
GAACAGAAATCTAAACTCATCATTCAGATATCTGTCTGGCCGGGGATCGAACCCGGGACCCACTGCGATTCAGACCGGTATGGTGACTGCTCCACCACGTGGGTCGTCTCCACACGCAATGATAATAAACTATTTTTTTACCCAGTACCTAGAATAAGATGCTTCAAATGAGAACAAATTAAGAAAATGTTTACAATATTACAATATTACATTATTCACAGCAATGAGAAACTTTCGGTGAATCTAATTTCATATTTCGTTTACAGTTATTTTATTCAGACTGATATTACGCTACGGTTGTAATAACATGAAAAATGCGATCAAAAACAGGAGTTTTATGGCCTCGACCTTTGATGCCGTGTCCTTGCCAAGGGGGAAGGATTTTTTATTCCCCTTTCGTATTTGAAGGAGATAGGTAGTAAATATTTTTACTAACGCCTTCTTTCCGCTTCGCTAGACACATCTGTTTCAGATATTTCAGTGCGATTGGCTGTAAAGTTCTGAGGATTGCCGCCAGTGACGGACGAACTAAATTAAAGCTCATTTTTACGACTTTACGAACACAAAACATGGATTGTAAACGAAAACAACGTGTGTTAGAATTACTGAAACGGTGAGAAATATTCATAGAATGAACTGTTCTAATAGTAAAAGTTTCTTTAAGAGACAGACGAGCATACATTCCGAATTGTTGTAAGTGGTCAATGTCGCCTAAAGAAATTTGTGATCGACATCCGATAAGAACGAATTTAATCCAAGGTCGATCATAGATGAGTTGCGAACACTGATAGGAATAGATGGGAATTTCTCTTATCAGATATCTGTCTGGCCGGGGATCGAACCCGGGACCCACTGCGTGTCAGATTGGTTTGGTGACCGCTCCATCACGTGGGTCGTCGGCATTAACTTTGAGGCTGGTAGAATCCTTTGTGGACCGACTTGGGGGCACCACTGGCTGACATATTTCTGCCTAATAACAGCAGAGTTAAGCGCTGCTGTAGGAGACATACTTATCAGAGGTCCCCCCAGGACTAGCAACGTGTCTGTGGCCAACCTTAGGTAAGACTTTGAACTTATCTGGGTATGATAACAGAAGTCGATGAGCCGAGGCCAGTTACCATCAGGTGGACTGTATGCTCGTTTACTAACTCATTATAAAAAAAAAAGAAAAAACTTCAGACACCTATTAGAGTGAAATGAGAGACAAATGAAGATCTCTTAGGCCTACCGCATACATACAATTGTTATATCGATCAGTTTAGTCGAATTGGGTGCTCGTACGATTATATGACTATCAAACAGTTTAGTCGACTATAATGAGCATCAGTCAGTCCATACGTTATCCATTAATGTACAAGTTCTCTAGTCTCGCCTATTGACCGGTCGTTTGTTGCAAACGATGAATAAAAAATTGTGCGAGTGCTAATGGATTATTTAGCCGAGCGTTTGGACTCCAATACATGGCAATATTAAACATTGAATTCTTTTATCAAAACGCGATCGATGTTGTTTTTATTTTTTTAGCTGAGCAACTATCCAGTTGTTTTAATGCGGATCTACAATACATATACATACATTACTATATATTTTTTAAAGTGGTAAGTTAAAGTTTTATTTAAACTGTTGTTTGACTGAAAATTGTATACATATGAGCTGGGCCCGAGGTATGTTACTTACACGCCTAGCCTAGTTCATATTGAGGTGAAGTAGATAAGTTTGGCTATATTGTCTTCGCCATTAATTAGCTTAATACCAACAGGACACAGATCAGGTTAGTACATAAAACAAAACTTACTTGAGGATGGAGACCGGCCAAGGTAGCGTATGCGAGGGCTTGAGGTATAACTGTTAAGCCCACTGTTATACCAGCTATGAAGTCGGCTAATGCTTTCTCAGAATTATATTCTGGCAGCCATCTGGTTATCGGAACCCTTTTATGCATTAACCGCTTACACCACGGCTGCCTTTTGTATCGATGTTTGGATGGGGAAGACATATTTACCTGAAAACAAACATTATTCTTTAATGAGTAATAATGTCAAACTTCATCTTTGTAGAACTTGAATAAAATATTTCAGAATAGTATCTATAGGTACGATCTTTTGCTACTAAAAAGTTAAAAGGCTCAAGAAAAGTTCGGAGAACATGCTCGTTTTGAGACTATTCTAGACATATAAAAATCACAAACAAGCAAGAAATATTATTTGATATTATTATTTCTAATTTAAGTAGTGGGACCATTCTGGGACTTACATTCATTATAATTGTAGGTAATATAGGTATAACACATTAAATATTCATAAGGTTTATACAAATTTCTCATCTACATTCTATTATTTTGGACAATTAACGCGTAAATGATTTTATACACATTATTGAAATAACCTCGAGGCTTGAGGTACCAACAACGGAATTAATTTAATATTGCTTAAATAAACCTCGATACGAAAATTGGAAATTAAGCCGTACCCAGTTCATACTATAAAATGTCTTAAGTATTTTTAACCTCCGACGCAAGAAGAGGGGTTATAAGTTTGACTACTATGTCTTTTAGTCTGTATGTCTGTCTGTGAACACGTAGCTCCTAAACGGGTGAACCGATTTGGATGCGGTTTTTGTTCGTTAGAAAGCAGGTTTCCGGATGATGGTTCTTAAGCGTGTTTTATCAAAATTGGATCAGTAAGTTATTAGTAATAATATTCAAATTGGAGCTGAAGTACGTTAATGTTAATGCAGTCATCGTAGCACCAAATACGTAATACAAAGTAATTACTAAATCTACATATTATTAGTGAACCCAGGCAGCTATTGTGCAATGCCTACAATAGAGCCATTCATTGGGTGTAGTATGTAGTATTCAACCTTAAAGTTGGAACTAAATATATAGACACGTGATACCGTGATCCGTGATTTATGTATATATATTAGGATGTAATTAGTTAATATTTATATTTCATGGTCTCTTGCATGTACATTCCAGATTATATTGAAATAAAAAGACATTTCTACTAATAAACTAAACGAAATATTACAGCAAAGTAAAAGTTGATAACATTGTTCATGTTTGTTCATTCCTATTTTTATTTTGTTTGCGAATAAACTTTTATTTTGAACGGAATCAGCGCGCTAGTTTGAAATAACTTTCGTAGTTAATTTACTGGGATACAAAAGTCGAATCTGGGAGTTTCCAAATGAAAGACGTATTTTTCTCAAAAATAACGAATAACACAGACAATATAACTGTAAAATTCTGCATTAGCGTCAGTCAGCGTGATGCGTGGTGATCGTAAGTTGTCATGGCCGTCCGTAGACATCTATAATCAACCGCAAATAGGATTAATGACTGACCATAGGCGCGTTGTTACTCATTCATCGTCATTTTAAAGCGTTTGACGGCTAAAAAAATCTAGTCTTTAAATTTTAATAGCCTCTATGTTTATTACAATCGTTTTTGTAGTTTCGGGATCAGACTAGGGCTACGGTATCCCCTGGCTGTCGTAAGAGGCGACCGGTGTTGCGGCCGGCAAGAGTGAGAGCTCGAGCCATTCCCGTCGGAAAGTTCCCCCCATTTGCCGCCCGTGAATCTCTGTAATCAATGCCAGATAGGACTACAGTTGGCCATGAGGTTGTACATAGTTATTGCTAAGGATTATGATGATTGGTGTAAGTGTATCTTCTATCTTACTGTACTTTTCAAACCAGAACATAGTAGCTCTTGGCACTGCTGGTATAAAGCAGAGTAGACCTAATTAAGGAACCTTCAGAACCGAGCCACGTAGGTTGCTAGCACCTTGCAAACTTCTAGCAGTTGATAAAAAACTAGAAATCCAAACTAGAAGGGTAGATAACTATGCTAACTGGATTCCCTACACCCGTAACAATTGAATTTCTTACTCATTGACAAAGGACCAAGGAGTGTTAATATTCATTTACTTAGTGAAGGGTTCGCTAGACGACTACAAAGCTGTAGTAATAATAGACAAGTTCATTTAATTTAAGACACTTTATATCACCACATGCCAATTTGCTAAAAAATTCTTACAGTCCGAGGAAACTCAGTCCAAAGAAACACCACGAGTTAATTTTCTAATAATATTTTATTCAGAATCAGTAATTAGGGGTAATTTGAACTCATCATAATATTTTCTCCTATTATTCTAGGGTTACTTGCGGGTTATGCTTTTTTAGGAATAACAAAATGCTTAATTACTGTTTTGAGATCACGGAGATAATTATAAAAAAATACATGTCGAGATAAAATTATTCAAGCGCAAATTTAAAGTTAAATATGTTGCCATGGAAGTACTGAAAAGTAAAGGATAAACTTTGCAAATTGTAAAATCCTATAATGAGAGAAGACGGCCACAAGCCGTTCCAAAAGAATTTAATATGAAACATCTTAGGCGCATGTAAACGTGATTGTTCGCGTGGGGATTGTTACGCCGTATTTATTATAGCGCCATCTGTTGTACATTGTCGGAACTATGAAGTATCGATGTATCGACTTAGTGCGTGGTACTGTTCGTAGATGGCGTTATTTTCATTATGCTATATATTTGGTTCCTGTCGCAATCTTGTCTTTTATGCATATAACTTGTACGAACGCGATGTTTCACACCTGCCAGGCGTCCTTTGACAGCTATTTTTTTTAAGATTGAAGAAGCAAACTTGCATACCGTCTATCTGATGCTAAGCACCTTCATATAGAAAAGTTCGGCTTAAATGTTCGGCTCATATCAAAGTAAACTATACTCTTTCACAGAAACTCAAGAATTTACAATTTAAAAATGCAAACGTTGTGATTATTCATATTACACTTCGGTGAATATCAAGATTGGTTTTTATTTGGGTCTAATTACTAAAACTAGGCAACTACTTAGGTGAACTATTTAGGCGTCGTGGACACAAATATTTGACACTAATTTTTATCAAACATGAAGTTCTTTTTTAATCTAAGTTAAATCGGCATTTTTGAAGATTATTAATGTAGAAGATAATATTGTATACTATTTTCATATTCTGCGTCTATTTTTTTCCAAAACAATGGAGAAAAGTGACAAAGGTACAATTCGGGAAATCCAATTATAACCTTGTCCGGCAACAGTAATAACACAATATATACCACACAAAGTTCTAAGTTATTTTGTTAGAAAAGATTGGCGGAATGGGATTCGGAGGAAACAAATCAATTACTGTCAATTCTCCACTTAACGAATAACGTAAACTTGTGGGAATTACGTTTCGGAGTGTACAATGTTGGAGTACCGGTAATCTTGATAAATATCATCAATTAAGTAATCATCAATCTCCTCCATCAGTACTCTTAGTAGGAATTTATATCTTAAAAACAATAATTGTTTACGTTTACGTTAAAATTTCAAAGTACATTGCACGTTTACGTTTTTGTTTACGGTCATACCTAGCGAAGAACTTTGCATTGATGAGCGAAAACGAGGAAACGTAATAAATTCATTGAAAAGACCATAGCTGGGCACCGTTAATCAAATAATAAATTTCGTTAATTGCTCATCTATTATTAAATAAGTTAATTTCGTTAAACGTTAAAGCGTTACATACCAGAGGATTTAACGCAAGTTAATCGGTATTTCGTTAACAAGTGATAAAAGTTGTATTTTTATATCGTTGCGTTAATGATATATTTATAAAAGGCGTTTTAGGGGTTCTGTAAGTTAACAGGTTAGCAACAAAAAAAAAAGAGTATAATTTGGACAGTGTAATTTAGTCACCTGGCATCATGTGCATATTATGAACCCTTATTATGTGTCCTTTCTGAACATTAACATGTTGAAACTCTTGGTCTGAAAGTGCTCGTGGAAAAAAGACTATTGTGTTCTGCAAACACCCAATAAGCTTGCTAGGTAGGTATCGTATCACTCATTGTGCTCGTTGTCTGGGCATCAAATTGTCTCTAATCACAGGTGAGTTTACGGTCACAAAATTGCCATAATTTCATAAATTGCTGTTGTCGAAGGTCAAATTTTAAATTGACGACAGTAGTACTACTTGCAATTATTTATGTACAAATACTTGTTTGTACATTCAGTTTATTTTTTTTTAATAGTACGGAAGTAGCAAACGAGCATGCAGTCCACCTGATGGTAAGTGGCTACTGCCGCCGTCTTTAATCAATCCTAGATAAGATCAACGTCTCACCTAAGGTTAGCCACAGATGCGTTGCTACCCCTGAGGACTGATATGGAATGCCTCGGAAAAGTATGTCTCTCTTACCACACCCTTCAGACCCGAACACAACAGCACATAACACTGCTGTTATTAGGTAGAAATAGGTATGGCGGTGGTGCTTCCGGAGTCGAACCACAAAGAGTTCTATCACCTTCGAATTGTTGTTTATATTTGAATGTGGTATAACGAGTATAGTTAGACCGGGGAGGTACCACCGCTATACATATCTCTAGCGTGAAGCAATTACTTTGATCCGGTGGAAGGCTGTGGTTGCCAGCTCAACTTCATATGAGGCTATCTTATTCCTCCGGAGTAGCAACGAATATATGATTGACTTGAGAAAGAATCTCTGTTCTCTACGAAGTTGCTTATAGATATCCATGGGTGACAGTGACCACTTACGATCAGGTGGGATGCATGCTTGTTTCCTACATAATTCTTATAAAAAAAATCTTATAGAATTATTGCGATAATAACATAATCACTGTATATAGCCGGTACTATTAGTTAATATTATAACGTTGAATTAGTTATATTAAATTAAATTAATTTTACAAGTTTTGCAGGCTCTTAATTCATTTACATAACTTATTTGATAGTTCGTAGTATAATAATCCCATTTCTCAAAGGTCAGTTGCTAATAAACATTATATTGTCGTAGGCTTGTTTGACAACGGGGGCTTTATTGTTTAAAGCGAGGTGAAACGAATTTATTATACGTAGGGAAACTTGGTTAGAACGAAATATTCTGTTGGTGTTGACACTAATTCACAGTTGACATTAATCTTAGGGTCTAGTATCAGAGTTATTAGCGACACATTCAGACCAATAGCTTATGTTACTAGATTCCACTTATATCGAACTTTGAATTGTCCAGCCAGTAATCCCGGGAAGGAAGAGCATCGGCGCACTCTTACGGAGATCCCATAGTCATCTTGATACAGTTGAGACAGTCCACCGAAATGGACATACATATAACATTACTTATAAATTGGAAGGAGGTTACACCGTTTTCATAAAGTATTGTTTGTGTACTTTTCTAAGATTGTTAACAGCTTAGTAGTATTGCTTTAGATTACATTAAAATATATATAAATTGATATATGTAGATTGTCATAAATTGTATGAAATAGATTACAGACCCTCTCGCACGCATATTTTACAAAGATACGTAGATACTATTTGAAATCGCGTCTGTATAATGTTAAGAGATTTACATAGATAAGGTGGGAAATAAAATTCCCGGTCAAACCGGTATGACATTGAATTTATACTGGAATATGTAGAAATATAAACGTGTAATAATAAAATCGACAGTAATTAATAAAAATGTGATGGTGTGTGTCTGTTTGTTACTCAATCACGCAAGAACCACAGGTCCAATTTACATGAAATTTTAAATGGATGTAGCTTATTTATCTGATCAAAATGTAGGTTAATTTTGATTTTAATTTATTACACTATTTAACGATGGCGAATATTTTATGTTCCGAAGCGAAGCACGAGTTTTATATATGCGAAAGTTTGTTAGGATATTTTTGCTCTTACGCAAAAGCTCCTGGTCGAATTTCTCCTGGTTGTGCCGTACAAATACTCGTTTTTTTTAAATAGTATGGAAGTAACAAACGAGCACGCAGTCCACTCGATGGTAAGTGGCTACTGCCGCCCATGGACGTCAGTAATCAACCCTAGCTAAGATCAAAGTTTCATCTAAGGTTAGCCACAGATGCGTTGCTACCCCTGAGGACTAAGACGGAATGCTTCCTGTATTAACACATGAGATACTCATTACCGTGGTAAACGCAACCGAAGCCGGTGGAGCCGCAGGAATAAGCTAGTCTGTAATAAATTACTATTCTAATGAATCAAATCCATTTGTACCATAGTAAATACAGAGACCTACTCTGTATCTACTATGGTACTTTGAAAATTTGAAGGAGTAATCCATAAAATACTTTTATGCATTATAACTGATTGGTTAAGTGCAACTGACCGCAAATAAGTCATTATCATACATATAAATCTTATATTGCATAAGTATGGCTCATATCTTGATAACGATATCATAAGCGTATCTTGTAAATATTATATCTATGTGTCATAGATATGTGTGATACTATACGTCATGGTTTAGTTTATCATTAGGAACGTGACTGATGCCGATCAAATTATAATAAAAACCCGATAATATGATTGTGTAAAGTCCTTCATTAACATTGACCGTAAAGGTTGACCTAAAGCTACATATACGTACTATAGCCATGTGGATCCACATTATATATAAAGCTAATCAGAATCTATATCTATACTATTATATATTATTACTCGTACATTATGTTATAAAGCTGAAGAGTTTGTACGTTTGGTTGAACGCGCTACGCCCAGGAACTACTGGTTCGAATTGAATAATTATTTTTGTGTCGAATAGTACATTTATTGAGGAAGGCTATAACATAACACTATGTTTGTTTGTTTGTTTTGTCTTGTGTAGTAGCAGGAACCGCAGATAGTTGTGAATATTACAACAGTGCCCTTAGTATGATTTATTATGTTCCCTCAAAACAAGCATTGTTTACATTATCGCCAATCATTTATAGTATTACATCAGAAGGTATAAGCGTAAATAAAAACGTAATCGTGCCAAGCACATTCCAGTGTATGGGCAAAAACATAAACAATGGTAGCTTGGAGGAAACAAGATAAACTCGTACTAAGAGTGATACTATATGGCAAGTTATAAAGGTACATTCGAAACTTAAGGCGAAAAGCCAACTGCGGTAACTATGAAACCTGAACATCAATATGAGACGAATCAGAGCACTGTAAACTTTTGTACCCAATAAAGCAAGATAATAATCATCTTAATACAACGGTAACAACAAGCTTCAGCAAATTTATTGAACTTCGGGGAGCAGTAATCATGATAAGGATTAGCTATTATCAGACATAAGGCGCCCAGTGGGAATTAGTCAATAATTCTCAATCCTCATTACATATTATTGGACTGGAAGGAATATAAGAAATTAATGTGGAATTTAATAAGCAAGATTTTTCATACGGACGAATAATGTCTTCGATGTAGATACTTATTCAGTTTATTAGATAATTTCATGAATCTTGGAGAATGGAAATTTAAACAGGTCAATAAATAAACACTGTGTCCAAATACAAGTGTTTATTAGACTGCATTCGTTTGACAACATATGTGAAACATTTTTAAAACTTGTAACATGATTAAAATATTAAAACATAAATCCCGACTGCTTAAGACGATTTTTTTTGTTTATATAATGATATCTTTAAGTGTATGACTTTATATCAAAGAGTCAAGTAAAAGTATTATAATAAATATATTTTTAGAATGGTTTACTAGCTTTTGATACCCATATTGTCCCCTATTTTCCCCTATTCGTAGGCGCCATTTTTAAAAAAATTATAGCCTATGCCACTTTTCAAACTGAGACGATTCTAATGATGTGTCATACGTCACAAATTCACAATCCGAGAAGCCGTTTGGGCTGTAGCGCGTGCCAAAGAAATGGACATACAAACATACATCCATACATACGCTCAAAAACACTACCCTCCTTCTGACGCAGTCGGGTATGTATAAATATGTATGTTTTAGAATTTATTTCGCCCCTTCACCTTCATAACGAAACACCTTGGAAAGTGGTGGTGGATTTATTGACGTTTAAAAAGAATCATAAAGGATGTTTTGAATAAAATAATTTTGATAGGGCTGAATGTTATCATAGTTATACTTATCACTATGGATGTAAGTTATTACCTTTACTATTACTTTTGTTTTTACTTACTTCTTGTGACCAACGTTAAATAAGTACACAAAGCTATTATATTCTAGTCTAGACTGAGTGGCTAATTAATGCAGAGCCGCTTCGATTAAACGCGGAATGCAGAAATAATTTCAGTATCATTAACTAGAAATTTCTGGATGGACTGGACTACTACTACAGCGTATAACGACATTGAATATTTAGAAAGACAATATTCCATTACAACTAGTTACATTGATAAAAATATTTAAAACAAAAAACCAGGCTGCTTAAAACGATTTTTATGTTCATAATTATATATATTTAATTTATCGCTTTATATGAGATTTCTTTAAAATACTCAATTAAAAGTATTATAAAATACTAATATGTCGGAGACGGACATTAATTTGGACGGTAAACGAAGCGCAGCATGAGTTCTGACAGATGACAGCACCATCGCGATAACGTCGATCGACATTCGGCTAACTTCGTGCTACAACAGCCTAGGAAGGGCGGTACGCGTGAACGGCACTCAGTTACCATTTTGCCGTCGTGGAGAGCGATACCTCCACTCTAGAAACTGTTAGTCGTTCTAATCACATCATCAATTTAAAATACATATACTATAAAAAAAATTTTTTCACTTTACTATTTTGAAAAAAAACTCATATAAGCTAAAATAAATATACTAGTTAAAATAGATATATATAAATTCGTTTTTATCAGTCGGGTCTTTTATTTTAATGTTTATAACGATGTGTATTTATATATGTCGAACTGTTTTCCGCGGCTCCACCCGCTTGGGTCATGAACTACGGTAGAAATATGGTATCCTATGTGTTAATTTAGGTCATCATCGACCTATGTGCCAAATTTCATCCAAATCCAATCAGCAATTTATGCCTGACAAAGTAACGAACACACACCCTAACAAACTTTCGCACTTATAATATTAGTGAGATTGAAGTCATAAACGAACAAGCAGTCCATCTGGTGGTAAGTTGTCAATGCCGCCCATGGAAATCTGTAAACAATTTCATATGAAAACAAGCTATTTATTCGAAGGCGATCACAGATGCACTGTTGCTCCCGAGGGCTAAAATAGTCGCCGCATGTGAAAATGATCGGCAACCGCACCATTCCAAATAAATGCAAGAACTGATTCACTCTATAGAAACAAGTGTGGCGGAGGTAATTCCCCAGTCGAATTATACTCATTCTATCACCTTGAAAGACTTTTATAATAATGAAATGAAATAAAATGGTCTTTATTTTGTATAGGCCTACGGGGGCACTTACAAATTTTCACTTAAAACATTTCTTTTTACACTGCCACTGGATCGTAACACGACCTTAACTGAGAAGATCCGACGCGAAACTCAGCTGGTTTGTCTATATTATTTGTATATTTTTTTAAAATGTTAAATGTTATCTACTCTTCCTTTTTATTATGTAATTTGAAAGTAACACTCATAAAAATACTTTCTTTCAATTCTATAAACCAGTGCGTTATTTAAAATACGTAAATATATATTTCTGGTCATTTTGGGGTTTGAAGTAATTATATCGTACGATCCGGCGGCTGATTTCGCTAAGCATATTCATAATTTAATTATTTTGTAATTAGCCTCCTCGTTATTACCCTGTATTACGGATAAATTTATGCTGAGTTACGCATTGCAAAATTTTGCAAAAAGATATATGTTTATTATTTTTAGTTCTTATTTGTGATATTCACGTCAAAGTTTGACCACAATAATTTATCTAATTATTAGTCTATCATGAATCTAATCATTTATTCTAATTATTTTTTTAACATCACATCTATCTATTTTTTTTTAATAATTTAAAAAGACACATATAAATTTCGCAATTTTTTCTACTACCTATGATTTTTTTTTAATTTCCGTTCATCTCTTGAACTTAAAACCTCCTTAACTCAGTTAATTTTGATCGGAGGAAAAAAGTCATTGAACCTGTTATATGTAAAATATTAAACTCTCCATATTTTTAATAGAACTTTTTTGTCTAATTTTTATCGTTTACGAGTAAATGCGAAAAACACTTGTCATTTTTTTCCAACCCTTGCCAGGGGTTGCGGGCACTAAAACCTTTACCATTATTTTTATATAATTAGAACTACATAATATAAAAAATGCAAAGTTGAGTGTCAAATTTTGATTTCAGACCTTATTTGACTGACTATATGTCCCCGTTGTCAAGTGCGGAGTAGTAAACTTCGCATATTTAAGAATATTTTTACAGGTTATTAATATTTCATGTATTATCGTTTGCTTGTATCTAGTAACTGAACGCAATACCTAGATTTAAAATCTGTATATTAGACTAAGAGGCATATTTTATAAATAATATAAGCCAAAAACAAGTTTTCCAGCATAAAATATCACAGCATTAAGTAAATGAAACTATGTGGTATATATGTAAAACGTATTTATATCAACATTTAATGGCTGATAATACTTTAAAATATCTATAATGATATACCTGATGCTAACTTATTTAAAGATAGGACAAATAGTCCAGAACAATCCGTTACCGAAGTTTCGAAGTAGTTTCCAGCGTAACTTTATAGCACGGATTACTTGCGGTAACGCCTGATACTATTAACTAATTTATAACATTGTTATGTTATTATTCAACGTTCATTTATATTTAACTGCAACCGATTTAATATAATGCAATAAACATATCTAATTATTCAAAGTAAATGCTAAGGTCATTGCTGTTTTATGGTGATTGCACTAAATTGATTTAGTTTCAGTTAATCCATGTAAATGCACATTTCAAATAAAGTTTAATATTAAATTATTTTCATTTTATTTAGATTATTATAAAATTTAGATTTTTATAAAATGACTAGCTGACCCGGCAAACGTTGTTTTACCATATAAATGATTAAATTACTGAAATGGTTATTAAAAAGTAGGGGTTGGTGATAAAAGGGTAAAAATTTAGGGTTAGAAAATGTTGTAGATAAATAAAGACAAAAATTTTTGTCCAAAAATAAAAAAATAATATATTAAGGGTGAACAACCCTTATCACTTAGGGGTATGAAAAATAGATAGTAGCCGATTTTTAGACCTACTGAATATGCATATAAAATTTGGTAAAAATCGGTAAAGCCGTTTCGGAGGAGTAAGGTAACTAACATTGTGACACGAGAACTTTATATATAAGATATGTTTCACAATAGCTATATTGCTATATAGCAACTAAATTTAAAAAGAAAATATTGAACGTATTTTTACAAAACAATATTCGTGGTCGCATTGGATTAGTTTTATTATTTTGGTACAATATACGCGTTATTTAATAGCTGAAAAGTAAACCTTATTAATAGTGGTTGCTGAGTACAATGATTTTTTTTTAAATCTAACGCCTGTCCTAAAATGAAACTACTGCAAGTAATTCTTGTTTTTAAATGTGTAATATCAAAAATAATGCATGTAATTCTGTACAAAACTTTAGTACAGAAGCAAAACGCTAACATATGAGTGACTAATAAAGCGTTCTGCTAGAACATTCGTTGAAAGCGCGAGTATGTCGAATACGTGATAGCAATTTGTTCTCGCCTAGCGCAGACACCATATGTTCTTCTATTAACTACATATAATAACTTGGATGTTATTGCACAACTTTTGAAGTGTAACTTCTTATATTAATAATAGTTGAGATTTGACACTCGATGAAACGAAAATTCGTTACGAAAGCAATTGTCGGCACTACAAACTAGAAATATTAATAAACTCAATTTGTATTAATATTACTGGTATCTTTAAACCTATTATTAAATTTTCATTACAGATTAATTTAAAGACACCAGCAATATTACTAGTAATTAGGTCAGAAACAATAAAAAACCGGCCAAGTGGCCAATCAACATAAGTTTGTTTTTCATAGTGTTTGTTTGAATTACAAAGTTACGTTATTCGATTTTTGAATTGAATTTGAATTTTGAAAAGTGCTATATCACAAAAACTCACTCTCTTAGTATAAAAGTTAGAGGGGGACGTCGACACATTTTACCGTTTTGAAAGGGCTTATCGCTCAAACAATCGACTTAGAGAAGCAATGGTTTTAGAAACCTCAATGTTATTTTAGAAGACTTTTCTATAGACACAATAAAAATTTCATCTTACGCACACGTGTAGGTACGATGAATTTTTTTTTGGGTTTCGGTTCCATATATGGGGTGGCCTCCACCCCCCCTAAATTTAATATATTTTTTATTCAGATCGTGCCTATTTCCATACTCCTCGTATAGTTGTATCATTTTAACTGATGTAGACATACGCGGTGCCGCTTATCCAGTGCGGTTGCAGATGGCGGAGATGGGAACTTCTCAACGCGTGCGTTTATAGACGAAAAATAAAAACAAAGGTAAGAATCTGTTAGAAAATTAACACAAAATATGATAAATTGAGTTTATAAAATGACGCTGGTGCATTAATTTTGAATTTTGAAGGTGGTAGAGCTCTTTGTGGTTCGACTCCGGAAGCACCACCGCCACACCTATTTCTGCCTCATAACAGCAGTGTTATGCGCTGCTGTG
>MOOZ01000153.1:711968-724217 GCA_002930495.1 Cecropterus lyciades
ACATCACATTAGAAACCTTAAAAATAACAGTATTTCTCCACTATTTAATGGATGTTATTATACATATAAACCTTCCTCTTTGATCAGTCTATGTATTAAAAAAAGCTGCATCAAAATCATTTGCGTAGTTTTAAAGATTTAAGCATACAAAGGGATATAGGGACTGAAAAAGCAACTTTATTTTATACTATGTAGTGATTATAATGGTGTAAAAATTGTGCCATTTGGGATGAACCTCTTTTACAGTGTCATCTCTTAATGAATGATTTACATTATAAAGCCTCTTACTTCGGTTGTTTAATGGTATCTTATCAAATGGCGATAGGTACAAAAAGATAAGACATTAGTTTTACTAAAACAACGCCGTGACACCGTTAAAGAATAAAAAAAAAATAAACACAAAATTACTTATGTAGAAATAAATCTTTAGGGTCGTTTGTGCCCAACCATTTGCGTACTTGACGCGGTATCTATATATGCGTACTATGTACAAGAATTGTTCATTAAAAGTACCAGCTATACTTAAGTATAGCTACGAATTTATATACATGTTAATCATTTAAAATATTCACGTGAATGATGTGTTTATTACATATTGCTTAATGATCTCTGTGTGATTAATATACAGCGAAATAATTATTTATGAGTCTACATAGAAACATCAGGACAAATGTTTTACTTCCGAAGTCTAAAGTCTATTAAAGGAATAAAGTAATATTTGTATTTGACTAGCATTATTTATGTGATGACGTAAATTTATTCGCGTCGCACCGGATTATGAGAGTCGCCTAACATTGTCCTTCATTTCCTTCGCGGGAACTCGATTGAAAAAGAAATGAATAGTTTATTTATTCTTCTTTATTTTTCTGTTTCACGTTTGTATTACAATTCTTTGGTAACATTAATTATAGTATTCAAAATTCAGAATAAATTAGCTGAAACTTTATTCATTTGCAAAATAATTCTCTATGTAATTATTCAATGTGCTTTCATAACTGGGATTGAACATTTATATTTATGTAAATTCAAGCTATATTCTCTGATAATAATCTACACATATAAATGGTGGGTAGATAAGGGATATTTTAATTAAATCGGAGGTTTCGCGTATATTCCTGCATTTTTATGATTTTATTATGATTTGGCGTGAAGTAAATTTAAATAGATTTTATCTGATTTACATTTATTCCATGATTTAAAGTTATGTTTTGAAGAATTCAAACTTCATATTTACTCTAAGTAAGTTTACATATTTACACTAAGTCCACTGCTAGACATAATTATGCCTCTCCTAATGGGATCATTATGTCAATAATTACCACGTTTGGCATGCGTGTTAGTGACCGCAGCAGGTATTGATAATACACAGGAAGACGATACTGCTCATCTCCTGAATGTTGTCGATTTGTGTAGCTTTCTACGACAACCAACGGAAAGAGAGAGAGTGATGCTATTCATTAGTGTTTTTTTAAAGATAATCCAGGACTTATAATAATAAAATCTCATAGGTGATATGAGATTTTGCATTAGGTTACTACGAGTAAAATACGAAAAAGATATAAAGTACCTATGTACTTTAAATATCATACATATGTACAATACATATATATGATATTTAAGCCAGTCTTGGGCTTAACCGATTTAAACAAAATCTTTACGAAACGACAGAAAACTGCATACTGTTTTTTAGAATAAATAGTACAGTAAGTTAAGAATTAAACGTTGAACATTTAAAATACTGTCATCTTCTTTTATACATAGGACCAAGGTTAGGTAGAAGAAACTGTTAGTCTCAAAATAGGATCTTGTGTCGTGGATAACCAAATTATTCTAAAAAGTATTTCTTATAAACAAAGTAAAAAATAGACTTAAATACATATCAATACAGATTAGATTGAATATAAAAAAATATTTACCTTCACACATTATCCAACTAAAGATTTCATTTCATTGTCATCTAAATCGGAAAACATGTTAAGGTCCAATTTTGAGTTTCCTTTCTTGTTGTGGTCGATAATGTACTCTAAGTTTGATCTAAAAGTTTTGTAATGTCGCTCAAAGTCTTCATAACTTTTATAATTCTTGCTGTAAGTACTAACAAATCCTTCAAATATTTTCGGAGCGTCTTTTATATTATAATCTGGGACTTTAACATCTTCACGCTCATTAAGGACTCCATCGTCTGGATATTCCTTCACCGCACGGCCTTTTGTGTCTTCGTAGTCATAATCGAACACTTCTTCTGGTTCACAGTTGGTTATATTTAGCAAAGATATTGCGACTACAATTATTATTAAAAGCTTCATGATACACACGATACTATACTATCGACAGCAAGATGCGTCTGACGACTCCTACTCAAATCGTACGCAAAACTAGTTTTTAATGGCTCAAGTTATATGTTTTTATTATACGATACAAAAAAATGTTGTTATGTGACACAATTTGTAAGATATTATATTTTTTAAAGATCCGTGTATCTTATACAAAACAAAAAGGCTTCTTGAAAAATAGCCACGTTTTTTATGTTTCAATAATTCGTTACATTATAAAAGTCTTTATTTATTAATAAAGTCTCAATACTTCACTTTTTATAAGTTTCACGTATTAATTGATAATGCAGCCCATCGGAACGTATGTGGTTACTGCCGTCTATGGACAACTATAATCGACTTCATATAGCAGATTACAGATTAGTCGATTCTTCTGTGGGCTTGAATAAGAAACACTATTTATTCTATTTTTGACTTCTTTCTATATTCAACTTTTGTATGAATATAATGATAAAAGAAAAATAATACTACGTGATGAGCCTTTAAATTTAATCAGGATGATTTGACTCGGATCCAAATGAAATGGTTAAGCTTGGAAGCGGTGAGTCAAGAGGTCGTATCTTTTTAAATTACAAAGGAAACATTTTTAATTTCACGAAGGGATTCTTGGTGGCGAAGCGATAAGGAGACAAAGGTTTATCTGTCTGCGGCCATGGGCACGTAGCAACCCGTTGAATAACGCTACTGCGAAGCTCTTGGCTCGGGCTTATCTGTCAACAAAGATATACCTATAAAGGTAAGAAAGGCAACAGCTGAAAACAGCCTGAGATGTTTTCATAGGCTCGGCGATAAGCCGTGTAAGATAACGCCTGCAGAGCCGTCTCTGCAGAGTTTGCCGTTAAATTTTCGACAGGGTTAGTAAGATACAAATCTTCTTTTGTTTATGTTGTAAGATTGAAACCGTAATACTTTTTCTGAATTCCTTGATATTTCTATACAGATTTATTTATACAGAGAGAAGAATTTTTGTGTTTTTGTTATTTCGATTATAAAATTTGACAGTCCTGGTCTTTGTTACTTCACAGAACAGTTTAAGATGGGTTGTAAATCTATTGTGTGAAGTTTAATTTTTTTCACTGTATTTTGTGATAAATAAGTGTAAGGTATTATTCAAAACAAACAAAGCGGGATGTTATGTAGCCTATATAGCCTTTCTCAATAAGCGGACTATTAATCACAAACATTATTTTTCAATTAGAACCAGTAGTTCCTGAGATTAGCGCGTTCAACTAAACTAACAAATTTCTGCTTTATATATATAAGTATTAGTAATAGATACTCTACTAGTGCTTGTGTGTACCGTAAAGCTAATAAGCTTTTCATACAAACAACTAGTCTTGTTTTAGAAAGTCCATTTTAGTTGTATGTCTGCGAGATCCTATGCGACATTATCCGTTAATGTGAAAGTCACGTGTATGTAAATGGATCTCCCCAGAGACGTCTCTCCGTCTATAGTAGGGCTTTTCAAAGTGGGGTACACGTACCCCACACATAAGATGACATTTAAACAATTTTAAAGGGAAATTTGGGTCGAGGAAAAAAAATAAAAAGAGGTCATCTACTTTCCCATTTTTCCTGGGTTTATGCAATCTGCCGATCAAAAACAAAGGTCCTTCCTCGATCATAATCGAAACAAAATCGAAATAACTGTATACTGGAATGACCCAATACAATATACAGTAAAAATGTTGAAAATAATGATCTACTGTAATTACAGTGTATCTGGAAGCACTGTACTTTCGGTACGCCATTGGGTCATACCGTTCGTGATAAAGTTTACGTAATGGCACAGTAGACTAACGAGTTAATATAACCTTGAATGTTCTATCAAATGATAAACATATTTATCTAATGCTTTTTATGTATTATTTTAAGATAATGCCTATCTATATATTTTTTTTATTAGTTTTTTAAAGGGTTCGCTGTGGACTTGAAGGTCTAGTAGGGGTACCTGGAACAATAAGTTTGAGAAATTCTGGTCTATAAGTTAGGCAGTAAATTGGCTTCTAGCTGAGAAACCTACATTAAAACTAGATATTTAGTTTAAAATAATAAAAAACGCAGATTATGTTTTATATAAGTGCCACTTAAATTTATCCACATAGTTGGATTTGTACTCCTCACTACAACGTCAGAAACACATAACGACAGATAAGATGTTTTAATACATCGCAGAGTATCTTTTATTTTTAAGTATTACGTAAAACTTCGGAGATCTCTTGTTTAAATGGGAACAAAATTCATAAAGAGTTGATAAAACATAAATATAAATTATAAAAATAATATAAATAATATATTGAGAAAATACAACTATTCTTGTGTATAATCGTCCTAATGTCAAATACTTTGACATGTAAGCGCCCTTACACTAGAGTATACTTATATAGCTTTTATTTAAATTTCCGACACAAAAAGTACCAACAGAATCGATTTTTCTGTGCTAAATAAAGATAAAAACATTAATATGGAAGGTTGTGTCGGTTCCGGTTGTAGAAATAAGTTGAATTAGCATCGACGTAAACGAAGGATATGGGTTTGGTCGGGCTTAAGAGATCTAATTAAGCTACTGACACACGCGGGTAAGTATTTGTATTTAGTCTAACTTCTTGAAGACTCGTCGTGGTTAGTCCATTGACTATAATTACCCGACTGCTTCAGAAGGAAGGCTGGTTTATTGAGTGTATTTCGTTCGTTTGTTTTCTGTATGTATGTCCATTTCTTTGCTACACGCTACTTTGCCACCCGATTTTGACGTTATGACATGTGTTTGAATCGTCTCAGTTTGGAGAGTAACATAGGCTTTATAAGGTTTAAAAATGGTGTCGGTAAATGAATACAGAATGACCTATTTACTAACTTTCATTTAATTTTCATTTAATGAGTTTTCGTCGAAATTTATACGTATATATACATATTTTTTTTACGAAAACTCATTTAAAGCTTTGAATTAAATATAGGTATCATTATGAATAAAAAAATCGTTTTAAGCAGTATGTTTTTTTGTTTTAATATTTTAAAAAAACGTTACTAGTTTACATAGCCTAATTTCTGAAGATATCTGAGAAACAGAAATTACAGACCTTGAAAGCTCTTGACGTGAACAAGAATATAACTTTCTCGCAGTCGTTGTTTTTTTATTCAGTTGTATAGAAAAATCTTGTCAATTTTAAAGATCAAACAAAATATTTCATTTTTTTTGGGTCACCAATTGTGTTAAGTCTTAAACTTATAGACAGCAAACTTCACAAAATATGTATATAGTAAAGAAAGAAATAAAATATTTTTAATCTCGATGAACACATTACACTAATAGTTAAGGAAAAAAATAAAAGAAACAATTAATTAAAATTTAATTAAAAAGAAAAAAAAAACAAAGCAGTAATAATAATGAAACAGGTAAGCTAATAAAACAAAAAGCTTACTGAAATAGTTATCATGCTAAAAATAATAACAATAAAAACATAATTGTAAATACATATTCTGTGTGTAACTGTGCTGTAGTATACCGCGATGTGCGGGCACTCAGCTTATGCAGAGGTCAATGGACCTCGGCGCTGATTTTCAGTGACGCCCATAAGAAAGCACTACGGACAGTTTATGTGCGTGCTATACTAATTAAATAAAGTAAGATAAGAAGATAAAAAACAGGCTTTGTAGCTATTTAATGATATATTTCTTATTACACCTATTAATGGAAACTGGCTATAATATTTATTTATTTTATAAACTGCTTTTAAAATTACTCTAAAGCGAACTCTGTAGCGAGCGAAGTTTATTTCACCACAGTAATGTAATATTAACATGTTTTTTCTGTACTTTCAGCAGATGACATCTGTATTTAAATCTGAACCCATGTACAGACTTTATATTATACAGTGGTGGAGGTAAGTTATTCCAACATTTCGTGGCGGAATATTTAAAACTTTCTCTAAAGGCTGCACCAGTATTGAAGGGGTAGCAGAGTTTAAAAGCAAACGACCTAGTAATACGAGAGGTGCCTTGCTGTTTGTTCCAACAGACTTTTGCATACAGATACTCAGGTGTTTGGTTCTTTATGATGCCGAATAACAATGTTGCGAAATGTAGTTGTCTGCGAGAGCTCATTTTTAGCATATTAGCTTCAATGATGAATGGGGGTAGTAGGTGTAACAATTTTGTTTTCACATTTAAACTTTAGTGTCGAACGAGCGAAATGTGAGATAAAGTTTATTCTTCACGTCCTAATTAGATTTTTTATGTAACATCCTACGAAACTTGGTGCGGCATGAACTGAGTTCATCGAACAAATAACTTTTAAGGGAAAATCGTAGCGGCTTTGTACTTTTTAGTTTGGGTTTGTTCTTTTATTCTTTGAATGCAGCCCGCAAATTCAAATTACATTTCCAACGTCCGATTGTGCGACTGCAACAAACAACACAAGGCAATTTGTATCTGGTCCGCGAAATATTCGTACAAATATTTTTGGCATTCAGATCCAATGTGGATCGAATTATTTGACATATAGAATATGAATGTGGACCTATGTAAATATGAATCGGGAAACTGCGGTAATAGCCCAAACAAAAGTATGGCCGATGTTTGATAGCTTACATTTCACGCTTCAATACCACTATGTCCGAAATGAATACCAAACGGAGTGAGAAACTCAATGTTTGTTTCTAAGTTATTATTGGCAAATTGTGGCATATAGTCACACAAACATATTGTATTTGATGTAATATGACTTACATTTCACGCTTCAATACCACAATATCTGATGTGAATACCAAACAGAGTGAGAAACTCAATGATTGTTCCTAAGTAAGTAATAATTGGCAAATTGTGGCATATAGTCTCTCAATTATATTGTATTTGATGTAATATGGTTAAGATCAGAGTCTTACATGTGGTTGGCCACTGATACTTCTGAGGACTAAGTTGGAATGCCTCGGATAAGTATGTCTCCCTTACCCATTCAGATTAAATCAGTGCAGCGCTTAACACTGCTGTTATTAGGCAGATATAGGTATGGTGGTCGTGCTTCTAGAGTCACATCTTAAAGGTTCTATCACCTTCAATGATAAAGATGGATGTTAAATATGAAATTTTAATAGGCAAATTGCGATAAATTGGACAATGATTGTCAGACTCATATTTGGTGGATTAGATTATACATTTAGTTTTAAATTTAAATTAATCCCATAAAAAATTTAAATGTAAAAAAAGCCAAGTTGATTACTTTCTAAGCTTAGCTTAGCCTTTTTGTACAGAAATTATTTCTTCTCTTCAATAAAGTATAGAAATAGCAAATATATTGTTAATTTATCTTTGGTACTGTCAGATTATATTAAGTTCATGATTCTTATTCATAATGCCCTGTTCCCACGTTAACTGATTTTTTTTATTGATGGCTTATATTGTATTTTATAGAAAAGTAGGTTTCATGATCGATTCCATTGCTTTCCATCAATGTTTTCATCTGATGTAGCAAAACCAACAAGACGCTGAAAAGAAAACAGCTAAGTGCTACTTTTTGCCATTAAAATTTTATCAGACGCTCACTTTTAAAAATAAGTTTATTTAAAAAATATTATAAATTATAAAAAAATGCTATTTTCAGATTTTTTCCTTTGTATGCACACTATAACCCAGCTTGAATTAAAATTTCAAGTTCCAAATTCATCTGGAAGTGGGTTAGGTTTTTGAAATATATTAATAATAATATATAATAATTCTTTATTTCGGACAAGATCCATATATTGTTAGTAAATACTTAATATCTATGTTAGAAATAAATGTATAATGTCTTGTCTTAAATAAATTTTATATGTCAGTCAGTTAGTGATAAAAATGCCGATTTTTGTACCTTTATATTTCAATAACTGTTCGGGCTACATTTATGAAATTTGAGATGCTAAGCAGTCTAGAGGTTTTATAAATATACCAAGTTTCATGTATCTTAAGTAGATTTTGAGTTATTAAGGGGTCAAAAGTGGTTCCTGTAAATAACACATGTGTTGCCAGAGAACTTGGCAACACGCTGCCGCGTGTTTTGATATCACGCAGTAGTTATGGTTATATATAAATATAAATAGCCCACGTATATACATATGTCCGATATTTATTTTATGGCTGACATTTCACGCCACAATACCACGATGTCCGGAATAAATATCAAACTGAGTGACCAACGTCTCTGCGACTTTATTCCGGGTCACCCTTGAACAAAATAAATTGCGAGCAATTTTCGAGGTCGTTTACTCGCACCGGGGCACCAATGATACGCTCACAGTCCTCGACCCACGCTGACTTGTGTGTACCTCACGTATCTCGCGATGCCCCTACAAATTGCTTGATATCATTACATGTCTAACGTACCTAATCGTGTTTCAGTGACAAGATTGCCGAAGATTGCCCGAATTTCGCCGATTACATAACTTAGTATGTTTGAGTGTGAGAAATGGAACGTGACTGATGTGACATTGACGTATATACTCGTGTATTTATCCATTTTGAAATAGTTGCTATTGCAGCCTTTGCCGTTAGTTTATTTCATTTCCTCAAATCATTGTTACGTTTTCGGCCATGCCTTGCTATGTATGTTACAATGATAAGACAATGCCTAAAATAAATCATTTTTAACAAAAAAGAAACACTTGCATTATAGTTTTATAAAACAACAGAGGTTTTTATCGTATGCAAGAAACACCCTAAACATTTGATTATATTCTGACAAAATACTAGCGAAAACAAGTAACATAGAAGACAAGACAGGGTTCACGTGACTTTAATAATGTGACTGACCCTCATATATTTTCAAGTTGCATAAAAATATATATAATTAGAAACACGGATGTGAACGAAAAATGTTGTATACCTACGATAATAACTGAGTTGAAATGTTAAAAATTAATCATGTATAATTAATGGGAATAGTATAAGGTGTTTTAATATTCACCTAGAGAATCTTGTTTTTAATTTAATGTGACCAATTAATTATTTAACAAAATGTCAAAGAAATATGTTATAATATATGCTATAAATAAAATTCAATCTATATTAATAATTCCGTCAAGGGTACGGTAGACTTGATTGAAACCTTACCTCAATAATAAAACATAAAAAATATTGATTTCGAGTCGACAACATAACCGCAAAACTCGGATTGTCGAGTATTTTGATAAATTGTAATGGTGCAAATAGTCGCCATATTGGCCATCCGGATGCCATCTTGAGTTCCTTAAAGCCGATTCACGCAATAATAGGATTAACTGCTATTTAGCGGCGTATTTACCTTACATAGTTTTGATATTTTATACTAGATGGCGTTTACAAAATTTTACCTCGCATTTCTGCATCACGTTGTTGAGAACGTGTGTAGGTTCGTATAAATATGCTCAGAAGTTGAATTTGGGTGTCGCTTCTCGGCCTTTTAGCAAAGATCAAGGTGTGGTCTGTTCATCATAATGTCTGAAAATTGAAATTTCCCGTACGTCGGGACCAGTCTTATATTAAACTGTAAAGTAGCTACTACAAGTGGTGACTTCTAGCGAACTGGCAGCTTTTACGAGTATCTTCCAAGCCTAAGGTATAACACCTTTTAGTTGATTATAACTACAAAAATATCTACCTACATTTTGAAAAGATTATGTATGTCACATTTCACCCAAGCGTAGCTGGTTTTTCATCTAGTATGTAGTATAAAATCGACTTATTTCTAGTAATCTCTTATGGAGCAGATACGACTTTTCCTATAGTACAAGGAAATTATTAATTAATGTCTTACATGTTTGAAAGAAGCAACTCACCCATCTAAGATTGTCCGTCTTCACGAACCCATTTAAAGTCCAATAACAACATAATGCCATCGATCAAATACTTATTTGATCGAAGTATAATCGCAGATAACTGTTACTTAAAAAGTTGATTTAGTAGATCCATTAATTTATATTAACTTTTATTTAATTTGCAACAGTACATAAACTGTTATTATTATGTTCTGTTGCAAATTAAGTAAATGCCATAGTGTAGTTCAGCAGTATAACTATAAAAAAATCGAAGATACCTTATGTGGGCAGCACCGCATCTGTGGCCAACCTCACTCAAGACTAAATTTAACCTAGGGTTGATTAATAATACTTATGGCCGCATTGGCCGCTGAACATCAGACGGACTGTATGCTCGTTTGTTGCTTCCATATTATATTATAAAAGAAAGCAGGGAATTAGACACTAACTTAATTTCCTCCTATAGTATTACAGTTAAAACACTAGATTTCGTTCATTATAAATAGGGCATTCTTAAGTAGGAATATTGATGGTACTCAAAGTTGTACATTAGTACCTATCCCTATGTTTTTTCAAGTAATACGAATTAATTTTGTAGTTGTTTTGTTGAAAATAGTGGTCTACAATCCTCTGGGATAACACTATTTCCATATTTAATAATAATATCAAAATTAGTTATGCAGATTAACCGCGAACCACTAGACAGGGTTACTTCGTTTTTTAGGGCTCCGTACCCGAAGGATAAAACGGAACTGTGTTATCGTCTGTCCATCTGTCATCAAGTTATGTCTCATGAACTGTTATAGGTAGACAGTTGAAATTTTCACAGATGGTGTATTTCTGCTGTCGCTATAACAGCAAATCCCAAAAGCAGAATAAAATAAATAGCTATTTAAGGGGGCTCTCATGCAACTAACTTGTTTTTTTTCGTTTTTATAGATACAATTCGTGCGCGATTCAGACTTGGCCTTGCAGAGACCGATTTTTTTTGCAAAATTTGCATGGATTCTATAAGAGTCAAATTACCCAATGGCTAGTGGATATAAAAATATAAATTCAGTAGTAATTATTTTATCAACAAACGAAGCAATTTAAAACATTATTAAATTTTGTCTTCAAAACAATATCCTGATTCCTTTCTTTAAATAGAGATATAGGGAAAGGCCGTTATAGGGTGCGTGAAGCCTGTTTCGTTGCGTACCACGTACTTTCATTTTGTAATGGATCGGCGTTGAGGGGATATTTGTTGGTAAACTTTTGCCAGACACAGATATTTACATAACAAAGAAAGGGGTAAGGGATCTGAGTGTCCCTGAAATCGTATTCTTGTCAGGAATCCGGATTTTGTAAAGGATTTGTCGGTCAATTTCGCGTCGAAACGTTTTTGGTTGTAAATTGCTTGCATAACGAAGCTGGGTTTAGCGGAACAGTAAGACGATTTAATAAACTGCTGAGTTATCATCAGCTCATTTCTGTCACGGGAAATGTAAAGGTCTCCTTTCAAAAGACGATGCAAAGCGACTAGGCTGGACGAGTAGATTAGTAGACCCGACATAACTTTGACTACTTTATGGAAAAAGAAATTTTCATAATATTTTCTCATGATGTTCTGCGTCGTTACAGAAAGCAATGGGATAAAATACTTTTAACAACTGAGAATAGGTATTAATAAAGATTTTTGAAATTTTTAAAATTTTTGTCTGCCTCTACAGCAAGCAATAGGATAAAATAGTTGGGAGGACTGAGAACAAGTATTAAAGATATATGTAGTTTTTTTTAATTTTTGTCTATCCGTATGTCCGTGCTTTACGTTTAATTTTTTTTTTTTTAATTTTTTACGTTTAAACCAGCAAAATTGTTACTTCGTATGGTGTATATTGCTTTGAAGTAACATTATTTCTTAATTATATGAATCTATCAAAAGTTATTAAATTTTAAAGTTATATTACATTTTCTTAAACACGAGTGAAACCGAAGAGTATAGTTAATTTACATAATTATTTATCTGTTTTTTATTTGTAAACGGATATTAACTATTATACAACATTTTTTTTTGTACTTAGCCTCGATGACTTAACAATATAAGTCTTCTGAGCAGAATGCGTGGCTTATGAGGTCATCATCGCCAATCAAATACGAATGAAATAATA
>MOOZ01000153.1:735817-749221 GCA_002930495.1 Cecropterus lyciades
GGAAATAGTGTCAAAGGCTTTTGCCAAGTCTAAAAATACACCTAGGCATTTGCGACCTGAATCCAAATGCCTACTTATTTCTTCTGTTAAAGCCAGTACAGCGTCTTCAGTTGAAATACCATTCCTAAAGCCGAATTGTTGGTTTGATAATAAGTTATTTTCTGTTAGAAATTTTTTTAAACGATTGTTGATAATCTTTTCAAAAATTTTAGACAGTACAGGGAGGACGGAGATAGGTCTATAATTGTCGACATTATCTTCAGAGCCACTCTTATGTATGGGTGTTACCAACGCTCTATGTGCTAAATATGAGAGAAAAAAACTTTATATTTGATGTTATATCTCTATCACAATAATTATATTCTTATAATTGCACCATGTAGCTGAACGGCCACGTTACGTAGCGTCCCTCCTTGCACGTTGTACGTCAAGATCAACGTAAATAAACCTCCGTCATAACTCCGCAAAAAAATTGCGGAGGCGGATGGGGAAGCGGAGGTTTGATTTTTTGATTGTTCGAAGTTAATGAAACCTTACCGCAGTAATGAAACCTTTACCATGTTTGTTATCCTTAAATTTTGCATAACCACTTACATTCGGTAAATATATCATTGCACTTTTTGTGTCTTGAAGTGCCCAGGGTCCAGATCTCAAAAATGAAGGTGGTGACGATTAACTTACATAATCGACTTAACGGAAAATCATTTTTTATTATTTTATCAATATACTAGTTCCAATAAAAAAATCCATATACGAGTAGAGAGTCAATTTCTATTACCATTTTGTGTAAATTTTTTACGACATTTGGAAATTACTATTAAATATGAAATATTGGCCCTTATTTGTTCCAAGAATATTATTTAATCCAAAAACTTCTAACGAAAACAACATTGTAACGTGATGAAGTCCAAGCAATAGCGAACTACAATCAATTTATTCCGCGAAAATATCAAACACAACTTTTGCGTAAGAAATAACAAATCGTAGCGAAACAATGGACGACATTTATGTGACCACTTTCAATACATTTATCGGGAAAACGATCGTAAAACAAAAGAAGAGTACCTAAAGCGGCGTCTAATGGACGGCGGCTAATCCATCGAGATGTGGTCGCGAATAATGGATTGAGATCTTATCCGCGGAACTGCTCAACTACCATTTTATATATTTATTGATCTATTTGTCTTTGTATCACTTTTATATCTATAGATGCATTATAGAGTAGTTTTGAATATATCATTTTCTTTATTTAAAGATTATCCTGCGATTGGAATTTTGAGCACAAAGGAATTTAAATTACATTTTATGAAGTTGACATGAGCAAACTGATGGTAATTTTGTAACGTGGTCTGTCTTAGGGAGTAGCAGTCTGATTGATCTGATTGAATTCAGATTGAAATCATCATCATCAGATGAACTGAATGCTCGTTGCAAATAAAGAAAAAAAGTTCACTCCGTTCGTGCAAATCAGTCCTACCCGAGGTCGGGTAAGTTAGAATCTCTCTTGTATGTGTTTTTACGCTGCAAACAGAATACATGAGTACAATACATTTCTATTATATCAGAATAGGCCAACATGTCTATCTAATTCCAAAAAAGAGCTAGTGTCTTAAAATCGATGGAAAATGTCAAAATTGAAATATGTGTGGCGGTATTCGCTGGCATGTCCAGGATTTTCGTTTCTGCTTGACCCAGCCGATGATAGACTCTAATGTCAAAAAAATATTAGTTCATAGTAGAAGAGAGACGAATAATAACGTAATCTCCAAAACAAGTCGAAGATATTTTTGAAATTTTGACGCTCCCAAAAATCACAAATAAGAACTTAAGTACACCATTTTAGATTTTGGGGGCTTAGGTCTTCTGATTTCCGCCTTTTGAGGTACCAAACGGACTTAAGCACATGATTCGGTACTACTAATAGCTTTCCTACATGAGCAGAAACGATGCTTAGAACAGTAATAAGGGAAAATTTTCCGCGCAAAATGAGACCGCAGCCAACTTTTCGTTCACTTCACATCACTTCCGACTGCAATGTTAAAGTGAAAAGCACTACATACATAGGAGGTATATCAAATGTAAGAGAGTTTCGGTCGCGGGAGAATAGTTTAACAAATTGTTTCTGAGAGGAATCTGCTAATGATTTTCTAGCATATCTACATATACGCTTTCTATAGAAATAATTTTGTACAAAAGTAAATAACTATTATAAAAAATATTTGTATCTACAAATATTGTGGTCTGTCAGTTCGATATTAATATTTTTTAACAAAAAATAAGACCGACTTCTGTCACAAAAAAGTAAAGAATAATTCAAATAGATGTTAGTTTATTACATAGACAGTAAATAGTACACAGTCCCGAAGGCGGCGTTCAAATGGCACTCATATCGCTTAAGGTAACAGCATCGAGCATCATCAGATTTGTGCAGTTGAAGATCAAAATTTCATCTTATGTATCTGTTTGGTATTCTTATAATATAATCCGTAAGGACCAAATGGCCAGCTTCTTGGGTTTAGGATTGAAGTACCCTTGCATCATCAGGGTTGAAGAGTCGAAGGTTAAAAGTTTCATTCTATATTTTTGCCTAGTAATTTAATTACATATCCGTAAGCACCAAATGGCTATCTCGTATGGTTTAGGAATTAAGTATCCCTGCATCATCAGGATCGAGGAGTAGAAAGTCAAATTTTTCATCATATTATTTTGTGCTAAATATCTAATGTTCATTCCAAGTTTCATGAAAATCGGGTTGGTAGAAGCTGAGTTATCCCAAATTATCTAAAAACTAGATGGAGTGATGGTGGTTTCCACCACATAACTCGAAAAGTTTACCATCGAATCACACCTATGTCCAAGAATTTCCGAAAAACTGCTGAAAATTTTTCAATTTCCATAAAATGGGACCTATTTTGATACTATCCGCAAACAATGCCGTTTGAATCGTGTCGATCGGTAGCGGCATCGCGGCGAAAAGCCTGAACATACATAAAAAAATAAACATGACGAATAGATAACCGCTTTCCTTCGGGAAGTCGGTTAAAAATAGTTAAATTCACAACAACTCTCACGCGGAAGTCGATTGAACATCCCTTACATTTATTGGTATAGATTTTTTAACAAAAAACTAGAAACCGACTTCTATGGCACAAAAAAGCAAAAAAAAAGTTTTAAGGTTTAATAAAAGTGATTATGATTGTGTGTGTATATTTTATTGAGGTTAGTCGGTTCGTACTTCTTTGATACTTGTACCTCGGTGAATACTTTACGTAAAATTGCGTTTAAATGAGGGGTTCAAACTCTTGTAATTTAAGGTCCAAACACCCATTTCAATGAAATAAATAATATGCTTTATAAGACCTTCAAAGTTTTTATAAATTAAGGTAAGAAAAATAAATACAGATTTTTTTCAAAAGCCTTCGGAGTTTAAAATTTGAGAATTCGCGACTTATTTAAACGGGTTCTTTTGGAGCGAATTAAATATATACTACTACTCAGCACTTTTACCTTTTCACATGCCATTTCTTTAGCGTTTAACTAATATTATATGAAACAAAAATATTCCGTATTTATATATCATTTTTATAATATAGAAGTAGCAAACTAAGTAGTCCATAGACATCTGTAAGTAACTTTATAGAGAAAGGGGTTTTAAATGAAGTCAATCATAAATGCGTTGTTACTCCCGAAGACTAATATTTATAAAAAATTAAGCCCGAAACAGTCAACTACAATAAGGACTGACATACTGAAAGTTATGAGTGTAGTTAAATAAACCAAAGCAATATTTTACTCCCAGTCGCGTGATAAAGCATTTGTGTGTATGAAACGACCAATGTTTCAATATTTACTGTGGAAACATTGTGGTGATAGTCGATGTTAAGCCGATTATATTAGCGATATCAGGCAAATAATCAGTTTCACTAATATGAATGCATTTACGTCATGTTCGTCACATGATTGGGAGAAACTGGTGCTGGCGTTTAATAAACTACAGTAGTTGTATTTTTGACGGTCCTTGCATTTTAAAATAATCAAATACGAGTAGATGTGATCAAATGTTGCCTCAATTCATTAAGATACTGCAGCTAGCAGAATCGAAGAGTTTCGTGGAATAATTTGGTCAAGAAACTGGTAATAATGGAAGATAATGTAAGAGCTCGCGTCGCTATTAGAGTCAAATTGCTCTTAGCCGCTATCGGCATTCGAAATCTTCAATGGTCAGCATGCAATGAATCCCAAAGAACATCCTTAAAAGATTCATATGCGCACTTCTAAATCCGTCTGAGATTCTTACTGAGCCGAAATCTGTGTTGTGGCCGCGTAGAAAGAAATGAGAAGATGAAATTTGATACGTAGATTAGACTGGATTAATACGTAGAAAACTTTTTTCCGTGGTACAAGACCCAAGCAAGCGGAGCCGCGGGAAAAGTTTATATATATGGAAGGATCAATTTCTTAATTTTTTTAAATACATATTTATCATTTTTCTTAACAATTCGTTAATGTTTTTTTAATTATTTCTACATAATACAAACCACCAACGCGGAGATTTAAAAAATATTTGAAAAAAAAAATCGTTAAATTTACAAAAAAGCTGATTATCCACGTAAAGTTTAAAAGTTAAATGAGCATGAAACGGCATGGCTTATCAGAAACCAATGGGCACTTTTCTTCCCAGACAAGCAGCCATTTTGTCCGCTTTTTAAACCGCGGCGGTCGGTCGAGGTACTCAATTAGATCGTATTTCACACTAATGGTATCGAGAGGTCGTTGGGCAACGTTAAATGTAATTTTACAGTTCCTCTGCGGTAACTGCACGTTCTGTGACCGAACTTCGCCGATTACACGTTTGCAATATTGAACGTTTCGGGAAATTACTTATTTTAAGAGTTGTATATTGTAATGTTATATCTTTGAGTGCAAAATTGAACTAAGGGTGTTCAATGCGGAGAATTTCGTCGACATATTATTTTATCATAAGGTTTATGTTAATTTTTGTTTGATTTATATATTATTTTTTTGGAGGTATTTATATTACAAATTGTAGAGATTGCGATAAAAACGCCTGATTATTTATTGCATTTACTATAAATTTCGCGAAGTGAATATTTTTCGTTTTAAGGTGTAGATAAATATGCAGACTTTTTATTTTATATGAAGTTGGTCGAAATACATTTAGTTAATACGAGCTCCTCGTTAATACAGCACTTCATTCTGACAAGGATCCCTGATACTTCCTGATTTCCATAGCTTCAAGAATTAAAGTAGCATTAACTGCAGGGTAAAAATACGTCAATGTAACTTTTAGTAAAGATCTTTATATTCTTTAGACCACAAAATATGAACTGGAATTCTTTGCTTAACGTTTTCTCATCATCGATATAAATTTATCGAAGGCAGTATCTACCTTTCTTCGTGGGTAATATTCAAAGAAAGAAAAATATACCTTCTATAATGTTTGCGTCAATAATGTTTCATATATACATCACTATCCCGTCATTGCTACAAGATTTGCAAAGGGAATAGTTTATTCGAACAATAAACCTATTTAAGGCGAAAAAAGCCAAAATGTGTAAACCGTAAAATCAATAAAAAACAGTTCATTGTCACGTCTGAAGCTTTCATTAACACAAGTTATTAACAAGTAACATCGTTGAAAACATTAAAACAAAAACCCGACTGCTTAAAGCGAAATATTTGTTCATAATGATATATATTTCATTTAACGCTTATATGATTTTTTGTCAAAATAGTCAAGTAAAAGTATTGTAATATGTGCATTTTTAGTTTGGTCTATTTACTAGCCTTCATACACACATTTTCGTAAAATTAAAAAAGTCGTACCTCCTCCCCCTTCTTCCTCTATCTCCAGGCGCCATTTTTAAAAATTACATTGCCCGTGTCACTTTCCAAACTGAGAGGATACTAATGATATGTCATACGTCACAATGCATCAAGCCGTACAGCCTACAGCCCAAGTAGCGCGAGCCAAAGAAATCGACATACATACAAACATGCATGCATACATACATACGCCCGAAAAACATTACACTCCTTCTGATGCAGTCGGGTAAAAAGAATATTTTTTCTCGTTTTACAGGTTAAACGAGATCAAAATCCACGTATTACCAGCAAATCCCGCTAAACAACATTGAGCAGCATGCCGTTCTCTTTTATGACGCGGGTGAATTATGACATAAAATATTTATATCCTTTTGGGGATATGTAACCCATGCCTTTTAAAGATAATATATTAAATCCCTTTTTATAGCACAGCAAAGTCAGTAGAGAGTAGAAAAAGGTAAATGTAACCGCAACTTTTTGTCGTGAGTGGTATTTTATACAAGCTTCCATTTTATACAGCTTTTATACATGATTTCAAATTGAAGCAGTCATTTCAGGAATAATTTCAAACAAATCAGCATACGAATTAAGGCTATGATGTTTGAACTTACAGACTAATGGGCTTTAGTAGGCATTGTCAGTAAAACAGCACCACCAACTATTGATTTCAATATTGTCAAAGTAGAACTAACTTGCTTTCTAAACCTGCTAAACCTTTGTTTCTACCTTACACCAGACCTGAGAAATATACAATATAGAATACTATAATGAAAAAGACTTAAAAATAGCAGTAGTTAAGAAACCAATGAATAAAATAAAATTTAAAAACAAAAATACCCCATTATAAATTTTCTGAAAGCAGTATTAAAAAGAAAACATAGACACCGAATATCAAATTGTTAACACACGCTAAATTTGATTTAATTCCGCGACAATAAATAATTAAATTACTTGTGAAGTATTTTTGTCATATGTAGAAATCAAATTAAACATTGTTTAAGTTTCCAAGTTCGATCGAAGTCTCAACTCATACGTGAACCTAATTAGTTCTTACGTTTCACAATGCTCTAATTAAACCACTGGAAGTTTGAACTTGCAGCTGGAGTCACATAAATTACTTTCGAACCGACCGTGTTTAACAGAAATCGAACTTTTTGTCGATAGATTCGATACTTCTTACATTGAGGTACATTTATAGAGAAGCAGTTTTTCGTATTGGGATTTTTATTTCTGTACTATGAAGTACCTAAATATAATCTAACGATCGATCTTCGACAATTTCTATTACGATTGATGAGTGAATTAGTGATGTTTTTTTTACGTGTGGAAATCCGTCATGGTTACCACTGCGCCACGGGGAGACGCAGGTGGTGATGTGATATGATGTGTTTAGTGATGTGTGATGGCATTTGATGTGATGTGATGATTAGTGAATCACTAATCATAGTGATGTGCCGGAGATCCGTATCCGTATCCGCGGATATTAGAGGCATGAAAATGATCCGTATCCTTACTTTTTAGGCAGATCACAAGCGTAACTTTTATGTCTACTATCAAATTCATTTTATTTATAAATTAATCACATACAAAATTCTAAATGTACACAGAGGTTTAGCTAGCACTGAAACAACTATATAATAAATTCCATATTGTTTATTAATATCATATATTTAGCACATTAATATTGCAAAAATCAAATACATTAACATTATATTAATATAATTAGTACTAATAATTAGTATTCATTTTATTTTTTATTTATTTAAAATTTATTGCACCTCATTAAAATACAAGGTACAAAAGGGCAAACTTAATGCCTTATGGCATTCTCTACCAGCCAACCCTGGGTGGCTGGAAAATTTGAGGCAGGTATTCCTTTAAAGTAAAGATAATATCAAATAAACTAATCATTACTACTAAATAATTAGTACTAATGATAGTGTAATGAATCAACGGTAGGGAAAAGCGTAAACAATAATTGTTTTGAGGAAACGTAATAAACTCGTACTATGGACACAGACAGAAACATGTCAATAAAGAAACTGTCGCTTCAAGGACCCGCGCATCAATTAAGTAAACTTGTACGAATGCTAAGATCGTATCCATATCCGCGGATCTGGACACCAATGATCCGTAGTCGTATCCCTATCCGCGGATCTATTATTTTAACGATCGGGCACATATCTAGTGTGAATATGTAAATGTAATCGAAAGATTGATCTACGAAATTTATTAACAATATTTAGTAAGCGTCAGTTGATGAATTACCTATTTATCCGTCAATAACATTCTCACTGTCGAAATGGTAATTCTTAGACCGACAACGATCAATCTAGGAATGTTTATAGGAATGTTATACTTTTGAAAGAATTAAATATACCTATTGTACGTAGATTATTTTGTCGAACATGCTCTGCCTTTTGAAACCTTGTACGGTAAAACTATCTATGTATATAGGTACGCAAGTTTTGCTATTATTTCAAATGCATTAAATGTAAATTATTTTTCAGACATGTTTTATATATCGCAAGAAAAAACGTCATAGGAATATCTATTCCAATCATCGTAGCATCTGCTACTTAGAAGATTAATCTACGATGGCTGTCATTCATTTTTTGTACTCCTCGAATATGTGATTGACACCTTAATCATCTTATTGTCTTCCTTAATACAAAATATATACTCATAAATATATGTTTGTCATTCATGTATTTCTGGCTGCGTTAGAGAAAGCAATCTAAAGAAGTCATTTGTTCTAGTGCTGGACAAAATTGCGTCTCGTAACAAGAATCCTAACTGGATTCAACAAATACTTATTTGGAAAGCGAAAAATATTTGTTCTACTATATTGTCACTATTTTGCACTTATATTCCTCAGTAATGTTATTACTAGGGGTCGAAATTAGATCGTTATTAAACTTAAATAAAAACTGAATTTTATGTTACCAATTTTAAAATATTATCTTTTAGTTTTAATAACATACATAACAGTTTTATCTACAACAAAATTTTATACTATTTATTGTCTGTTCATTTGCTTCCTAGTTATTTTAAAAATATGTTTATGATTCAGCTGCATTTAAAAGCAATCCTGACTTTATCGATAAGTATATAACTTTACAAAATGTAGACTTTATGCGTTTTACATTGTCAGTAATGCCAACAATTAATTATTTATTTTGTTGAATTTCATGTATGTGTAACATTTATTACACATAAATATTATCTTCTTGCTTTTTTTCTTTACATTAATTTTAAGAATGCCCACAATACTTATAATTATCTTATTACTTTAAATATGCCTATAACTTTTCACAAAAAAACAACACGTATCTATTAGAATTTCTTTCAGGCTTAGATTGATATTATTAACAATTTTAATGTCTCCGAAATATTCTAATAGGACATAACGGCTTTTTCCCAGTAGAAGATACTGTAATAGTTATCGACTAGCGTACGTTTAATACTTCTTTGCGAATATGATGGAATTTTCCCGAGATTTTATTCGAGGTTTTTATGTTTTTCATACTTAAACCTAATAACAAGCCAGGCGGGCTACCTGATGGAAAAAAGCCCCTATCGACGTTTGCAACACCAGCGGAGTCATTAAGGTATCGCCGTCTTTAAAGGGAGCTCTATTCGTACCTTTTTTGGAGAGTTCCATAGCGTTCCGGGACTACCTTGGAAGGAGGTTCAATACACATCTAGTACATTTCGATCTTATTATCCACGTCTTGAAATTCTTGTTATGAAAGAAATGTGGACATATTACGTCTTTAGTTATTAATAGCGGAGATAATACCGGCATGTAGGCTTACCGAGGCACATATTTTTACTTCATCTGCGGGTCTTATTTCGCCTGTTCGCGAGAAATAACTTCGTTGAAGCAGAATAAATTGCAGGTCATCTGCGGCGGCATTTGTCAGCGCGGTAATTTGTGAGGACGTGTAGTTTTCTTCATATTCCCGCAAAGTAATCCACGGTTGTCATTTGTCAACAGTTCAACAATTCGCGGGATGTCGGACGAGTTTCGCAAAGTTTTGTTTTAGTGTTCTGAACTTCTGGTTTTTGTAAAAGCTTTATTTTAAAACTTACAGCGCTAGGGAAATGCTTATAACTGATATGACGAAGTAAGTAGGGCGAAATAAAATAACTTTGCGGAATTTGATTACTAATATGTAGAAATTTTAGAGTAGAACTGTCAGATTGACGACCGCGTGGCGGAGCGGTCACCATACCGGTCTGACACGCAGTGAGTCTCGGGTTCGATCCCCGGCCAGACAGACATCTGAATGATGAGTTTAGATTTCTGTTCTGGGTCTGGGTGTTTGTGTGTTCGTGTTTGCGTGTCCATGGCACCCACGACACAGGAGAAAATCCTACTGTGGGGCTATGAGTGTAGAAAGCGTTTATGTTTATGTAGATTATTGACGCGTTTCTAGTTAGTTCTAAATAGCATCCGTGGCTAACTTCAGATAACACTTATACCAATACAAAAAAGTTTTTTAGTCGGTATGATCATTGTTTTAGTAAAAAGAAAAGGTTAATTAATATGTATGTATAAATGAATAGGTGCAGTTTCGAGTAAAAAAGAAATAATATACCTGTCCGTATATTATTCCTATTATTGATAATAAGGGACGAAAACTTTCGTGTTCCGTTTCTAGGGTACCGTAGCCAAATGACAAAAATCGGAACCCTTATAGATTCGTCATGTCTGTCTGTCCGTCCGTGAGTCCGTATGTCACAGACACCTATTAAGACTACAGAGTTGAAACTTGGCAGGTAAGTGTATTCTGTAAACCGCTTTCCGAATTATGTACAAAAATTTATTAAATTTATGGGGGGGGGTCTCCATAGATGAACTGAAACCCAAAAAAAAATTCTTTACTACAAGTGCGGGGTGTCTATAGGAAGGACTTCACACATTTTTTCTCAAAGTCGATTGTTTGAGAGATAAGTGTGCCCCCCCACCCCTCTAACTTTTAAACTAAGTAAAAAAACATATATTGTAGATGTTAAGGAATTCTTTCAACGAAAATTGATTCGAACTAGATATGGTTAAGAGTTTTTTGAGATATAGCACTTTTCAAAAATCGAATAACATAACTTTGTAATTAATACAAACACTATTAAAAGCAAACTTATGTTGTTCAACTTTATTTATTATGATATAACTTTCTTAATGATAATGCTGAACCCTTTGCCTGCGAGTCCGACTCGCACTTAATAACCGTACCCGTTGATGAACTTGCTCTTAAAGAAAGCTCTTCCATTTATACGAAGCAATATATTTTTTATTTCGTTGGAATGTGAAATACTTAGATGAACCTCGGGCATTATTTCCATAACAATGGTATAAATATTTGAACAATTTAAGTCAAGGCAGGTATTTGGGAAATGTAATAAAAACTGGCTTATAAAGTACGGGGATTTTTTTTTAACAAAAAATAGAAACCGACTTCTATGATACAAAAAAGTAGAAAATAATTTAAGTATATGTTGGGTTAGTACATACACAGTACATAGTACACAGTTCCAATGTCGGCGCTCAACTTATTTCGCTAGACCACGACGACAAATCTTATGTCCCACGAGTATTTTCTACTTTTTTTTGGCATAGAAGTCGGTTTCTATTTTTTGTTAAAAAAAATTTTTTCACGCTTTCTAGTGATGATACTAAGTGTATCATCACTAAAAAGCGTGAAAAAAAATTTTTGTATATTTTATAATATCATTTATTTTGCTTCGTAAATATAAATTTACACGCAAGAATAAACTGATACCTTAATAAAAACCCCAATTCAACGTCCAACATAGATGTAAAATTAAATCTAAGCCATAACTTTTACAAATTGTATTGAAGTAAATGAAGGTTAGAACTGAATGTATATGAATTGGGCGCGTTCGCTTGCAGGGTGCTGCCGCGCCCTGCTCGCTTAGTAACCTAAAACTAATTCTTTAATGTTCTAACCCAACCTAATTCATCCTATATAAATGCTTACAGCTCAACCTAATTCTAAGCCATAGACAGTACTCCTACATCATCAGGGTTGAGGAGTTGAACGTCAAATTTTTCATTGCATATCTCTGCTTAGTAATAAATATATTTATTACTATTTAAATTTAAAAATGCCTCACAGAAAGATACAATTTCTTCTTATTTCTTTAATGGTTAGCAGTAAAGAGTTCTACCTCCCTTCATCAGCTTAGCGTCATGAGATGATGACGACTATTTGCAAATGTCTCAATAGCTTTAGAAAATATATGAAAAACATTGTTAATGCATACAACATTTGAGGGTTGCCCTCAATTTTCCTGGGATCTCGTCATCAGATCCTAATTTGGTGCCTATGGGACCATCTTAGGAGTATACTCTTTTGAATAAAAAAAGAATTTTGAATTTTTGAAAAATCGGTCCACAAATGGGAGGAAAAGTCGATGAACATACATAAAAAATATATATACGGTCGAACATACAACCACCTCCTTTTCGAAGTCGGTTAAAAATCATGTTTGCTGTATACATTATAGTTTATTATTTGTTGGTATAGCGAAAACAGAAATATATCATCTGTGAAAATGTCAACTGTCTAGATATCACGGTTATTGAGATACAGCCTGGTCATAGACAGACGGTCAGAAGGACAACGAGGCAATAGGGTCTCGTTTTTAGATTTTGGGTACGGAACCCTAAAAATGCAAGTTCCGCCTGTCTGTAAATTACATTTACAAAAATTTTAATTTGGAGAACTGAATTAGAATATAATTAATAATTGACATTTCTATAATTTTTAGAATGTCATATTTAAAAGGCTGCGTCTATTCGTATGGATACCGGATGAATAAGTATTTTTGTCCGTGTATCATACAAATGGACTAAGAAAGGATTTCCTTATATTCCACCCCTTAAAGGGTGTTAAATAGGGGTTGAAAGTTAATATGAATGTCCCCCAATTTTTAAGCAAGCTTTATGAAATTTGATATTTAGCTTTCAGGGTTGTCATAATGACATTCGTATTTCGCTGTTTATATTAAACCAACCTTTAAGTATGTAAGACAGGAGTTGAAAGTATGTTAGAATATCAGCTAACTTTACTACCCTATTTTGGAGCAAGCTCTATGATATTCAGTATACAGCTTTCTGAAAATAAATAATAAGACACGTATTTCACCGTTTTTGGAAATCCAAAAACCATCTGATGATGTGAACCGTGTGCTTGTTTCTTACTTCAATTTTATGTTTAAAAGGACATTAAAAATCAAAACAGATGGCAAAGGTAGTACGCATGGTATTTACTTTGTAGAGGGAGTATTAAATGCATGTATTGAAATCAAACTTATGACGAGATTAACATGCAAATTGTAATTCCGTTACTTATATATATACTCATCAATAAATGTAAAAGATTCTACAAATTCGCACTAATGCAGCTCGGAGGGCTTTAGGCTAAATCTTCGTGTGACTTCTTCGCGCGGGCCGGGTGGCCCAGCGGAATCACGTTGAGGGCCTCGCCCTATGCGTGAGGGGTCTTCCGCCTCACGTAAATACGTGAG
>MOOZ01000153.1:772731-784495 GCA_002930495.1 Cecropterus lyciades
TTTTAAATTATTTTAAGCAAAGTATTACTTTCTTTTAGTGAACTGTATAAAAAATATCACTATCGTCAAGCAATAGACAAATATCCAATAAGATTATGTCAATAGATAGTGGTGTTGATCAAAATGTTTGTTTTCTTGCAAAAGGCATCTATCCCTTCCAGAAACGCAGGTGCGGGGCATATATACCGCATTTGAGGCATATATCCCGGTATGCAGTTTTAATTTATATTTAGAATAAACAGTTTATTTATTAACTAATCAATAAAAAACACTAAATATTGATGAAATAAAGGACTAAAGTCAAGGTACATGTGAAAATCGTGTCAGTACTATTTATATGTTAGGAGAAATCATTAAAATAAAAAAAGTTGGGCATATATCCCGGATTTACCCTATGCGCTAACGAGTGTAACGGTATAATACCATGTGATTTCCAAATCACCAGTGTACAATTCTAAACTATTATAATTATGATTATAATGATTATGATTATAATGATTATTATTATTATGATTATTTATTCATTTGCAAGTTCTACTATTATTATTATTATTAACGGCTTATAGGATTTTTTCCATAGTGATATATTCGAACTTCTAAAAGAACTATGACAGTGAAACAAGAAACAGCCATTAAGGATTTGCGGCAACCGTAAATCTGTCTTTGGAGACACCCGGATCCTTTGTCACTTGTCCACAACTCCGCGAGGCGCTCAAGTATTTACAACTTCGATTATGTCAGCAGAGTAATCAGAACAGTATATTTGCATAACCGAATAGTTATTAATGTTTCAGAGAGCGGGAGGAAAATAGGAATTGTCATAAATAATAGTTGAATTACTTACTCACTAATTTATACTTACTTACTAATAAATACGCAGAACGAAGTCATTGGGCGCACTTGGACACTTAAACAGAATATCAGCTCTAATTCAAAAATATTGCAGGCGAGATTATAACATCTACCTACGCAATATATGTGAAAAAATTAAATTAAAAACGGGTCCAGAGATTAAATATATTTAATAATAATTCATTAAAAGTTTTTATTTGATTTGCAATGTTTGTATGTAAGTATGTGTAGGTCAAATCTTGCAAGCTGAATTTAACCCACTTCTCAGTGTTTGATGGAGCTGAAATTTGGAATACACTTTTAGTTCTGATGACAATGCAATTATATATAATCAATATTGTTGTTAATCTAAAATGGCCGCCGCAACTAAATGGCGTATTACATACTTTTTTTAAATAAAGGGGCATGACTTGTAGAATACTATACCTACACCATGGAAAAAAATCGATTACGATTGCCGCCATCATAAAATGGCGAATTACATGTTTTTGTTCAACAACATCCCATTATAGGTATCAAATGAGAGGGACAACTAAAAACGAGAAAATAAATGAATATAAAAACTATTTTAAAAAACAAGCTGTTATTTCAGTGCACTGAAAAGAAAAAAACAATTGTAGTCGTCAAACCCTACCGTCGTTTTGTTAATACAATTTTACATCATATGAAAGCTTGTCGCGAGATTAAATCTGGAAATCACAGACCTAATCTTAATCAATCTAATCTGAAAAATCTCGCGACAAGCTTTGACGACTACAAAGTTTATTTTTTTCTTTTCATTGCACTGAAATAAAGCTTGTTTCTAATATTAGTTTTTATATTAATTTATTTACTCTAGAACATAGTTGTGTCGTCGTAATCTAGCAAAGGATGTTGAGCACCGACTTCGGGATTATGTTATATCTACTGCCTATGTACTAAATCAACACATATTTGAATTATTTTTTACTTTAAAAATTATATGCTGCGGCGACGTGGACCCTACGAAAATTCGAACGAAAGAAAATAGATGTTCTAGAAATGTAGTGCTGGAGAAGAATGCTCGGAGTCTCGTGGAGAAAGTTTCGCACTAATGACTCTATATTCCAGGAACTCGACATTAAACAGTGTCTATCGAATTTAGTGCAAGGTGCATCCTTAAGTACTTTGGTCGCGTCTCCCGGCGTAACGATGATGCCATCGAACGTAAGGTTGTGCAAAGAAGCATAGAGAACACTAGAGCACGTGTAAGGTCACCCACGCGATTAACCGACCAAATCAAACTGTTGTGGGTGGCCCATTGAATGTACATTAATTCAATGGGCCGCCCACGGCATGTCCCCTCATCAGGAAAAATGGCGAATCCCAGAAGCCGCCGTCTAATCGCCTTTTACGACAGGTAGGGGATACCGTAGCCGTATTCTACTAGCGCCGGGGGACGTTATGTACGTTTGTCCCGGTGGCTCCTTCGCCGAGCGGGATCTGTGCGCTTCCGTGCTCAATCAGCGCCCTCCTTCGCGAACATGACAGTGTCGCAGAAGGAGGTCACCGCATCCCACGCGTCCCTGGAGCGCACCATCGCTGCGACGACGGCCGCCGGACACAAGTCGTTCCCGATCTTGTTGACCAGGATCCGCCGCTCGGACACCCACGAAGGGCAGTACTCGAGAGTGTACTGCACGGAGTACTGGTCGTGTCCGCAGTGGTGACCTTTGACACTGCGGACCTTTCTCGGCCAATGCGGTTCAGATACATACCGAAGCAGCCATGTCCGGTGAGTATCTTAGTAAGCCGGCAGGTGACGCGACCTCTATTCCTTATCCAGGCCCGGTAGCTGGGAAGGGTACGCCGACGACTCGTTAACGCGCGTTCTGTGGCCCCCACAGTCTGTCGCGCCAGGGCGTCAACGCTTGCCATCTGGCTTTCCGTCCGAGCATTGCGACCGTCTTATTCGAGGGTTCAGCCCTCTGGCGGAGGACGCGGATCTTGTTAAAGGCGTCTGCGTTCATTTCCGCCAGAATGTCCTGGGGCGGAAGCCGCACGGTATATCGTTATATCGTACGGTATCCGCGTGCGACTCTAATTACGATTATAACAATAGTACCTACAAAGTAAAAATGTGAAGTATGCGCTACTGAGTTCTAGTGTATTAAGGAACGTACATACGCGAGGCGTTCTAACTTAGTCTTCAGCGGCTATACATTTGGCGTAGACTTCAGATGGGACTCTGACACATTTTCTGTTAGGTGGATTGAATGCTCGTTTGCCATTTCTATAATATAGTAATCCGTTAAAAGTATGGACGCTTGTTTATTTCCATGTCACCCGACACAGGATATTAGTGTAATTTAGATATTAGTGATACGAGTGTAAAATAAGTTATATCATTTTTAAGTAAGCCGTCAGTCAACCCATTATTGTCTTACTTCTATTCTATTTCTGGGCGCGCGCGCAATTATCACTCTTAACTCACTTTGTGGAAAAGTGTAAATTGGTAGCCTAGACACACTTTTTTAAAAACCCTCAGGCATGTAATTTCATGATGTTTTCCTTTACCGACAAAGCAATAATACACACATAAATAAAAAAAATAGAGTTACCTAGGTTTCAACATCGGACCCCCGATTTCAAAGCCGAGTTTTAAACACTAGGCCATCATTGTTCGAATCTGTGTAAGAATAACCATTTATTCACCCATCAGCCTATTAAGATCCACAGCTTGACCTAAGCGTCCCTTTGGGGGTTTTGGTTAACTAACCTTGTCTACTATAGTATGACTATCGTGAGTGTGGATGTTACACGTGAAGACGCTACTGTTCATTTCTTGGATTATCGTTTCTTAGTCGCCTCCTACGACATCCACGAGAAGTGAGGATGTGGTGTTATTAAGAACCCCTACACGGCACAAATTAATGTTGAATGTTGATGAAAGAATATATTAACATTATCCTAATGGAAATCCGTTTTTAATAAATCACAACAAGGATGTTGTTATTATTCAACAATAATGTTGTTATTCATAATGAGATATGCTGAAATTCAAAGGTCTTATTGGTCCTAAAGCAACACTAACTTGTGGCTTATTAAAACAAGACTGAAAATCAGTAACTGGCCCATCATATAAACATAAGAGAATTTATTCTATAACTTAAAGTATAACTATATGTTTTGATTTTCGGGATTTCCTAATCGCTGTAAACATACTGTACCCTGTACCTTGTAACATGTTACGGGTGCTCAAGGAATGCGGTTTTTTAAATGTATTTTTGCCGATTAACCCAGTTACACTAAGCGTGGTCAAGGCGAAGCTTGATCCAGGTAACTAGTTCGAAATATCGGCAAAAACAAATTATAAAACCGCATATTACGAGTATCCGTGACGTATCAAAATGAATTCCGCGATAATATTCGTCTAAATTCATATACTGTATACCTGTTATTTGGGGCATTTGTAAATAGTCACTAGTGGACGGATTTGGTCAAACATAAAAGTAAAATTACTAATAATATAATAACTTTTATAATGTTGAAATGTAGATATATTATGAACTTTATTGATTACTCAACTACTGTAATTGAATTTTATAGTTACTTTGTAACGTCATAATTAAAAGTTGACTATCAGTCCCTTTAAACATAAGTCAATAAGAAATATATTTGTAATTTAATGTATGTATAAGAAATATATGGGTGTACACGTATTGTAGAAAAGTTTAGAATATAACATTAAAAGTCATCGATTATATTTTATTCCAAAGATGTTTTATGGGAACAAAACACGCGGCAGCGTGTTGCCAAGTGCTAGCAACAAGGCAACGTATGTGTTATTTATAGGAACCATTTGGAACCACTTTTGACCCCTTAATAACTCAAAATTTAAGGAGTTAAACTTATACTTGAAACTTGGTATATTTATTAAAACCTATATTCAAATTTTTTTGTATAAATAAATTATCTGTTAAAATTTAACAGATTTAAATAATTAAGTAGAAAACACTGTTGTTGAAGCAATACAAGAAATTGTGAAGAATTTATTTACAAATTATTTATTCTTGTACCTTAAAATTTCAGAATAATATGAAAAACTTGGTGCCTATTTAGATATCAATTCTTTTGTGGCCTAAATAGACTGTAATGAACTTGACCTTATTGTACATTTATGTTTTTTATGGGCTAAAATAAATTTTGACGACTCGCCTGGCAGAGCGATCAATATACTGGCACGCAGTGGGTTGTGAGTTCAATCCCCTGCCACACATCTATCTGAATGATGAGTTTATACTCTGTTCTGGGTCTGGGTATTGGTCCACGGTACCCATAGCACAAAAAAATCTTATTGCGGGGCTATGAGCGTACAAAGCGTTTTATTAATGTAACAGGATTAATATGAAACCTCTCAGAATCGGATCCCACAAAATAGAAGACCAAAACGTAAGTTAGAGGAACTTCAATTAACTTTTTAATCTAGCATTCGATACCTTACTTAATTGAAAAGTTCAAAAAAGATCCTCGAAAAGTTCTTTCACGGTTGGGCACATTTTTAATTACAGATCTTGAGAACAGATAGTGAACTGCCTTTGATAGTTTTATCGCCTGCGTAGATGTTAAGTAAGAGGTTTCTATACTTATAGGTAAGTCGAGTACTTTTTATAATACAGAAGTAAGTAAGCAAGCAGTTTACTTGATGGTAAGTGGTCACTACTGTCCATAGATGATCATCAACCTCAGAGAAGATTAGAGTTTTATCTGACGCTACAGATGCATTGTTACCTCTGTGGACTAGCAGTAACAACTTTTTTTATTAGATTGATGTAGCAAACAAGCTTGAAGTCCACCTAAACGTACGAGTATGTGGTTACTAATACTAATGGCCATCTGTAAGCAATTTCATATAGAAGAGGGGTTCTATATGAAGTCGATCACAGAGGCGTCGCTACTCAAGAGGACTAAGCTGGTCACCTAATGTAAAGAAGAACCAGCAACCACACTCTTCCACCGAAACGTAAGAATTGTGTCACGCTAGAAATAAGTATGGAGGTGGTACCTTCTGGTCGAACTACACTGGTTCTATCATCTGGATCCAACTGCTGTTATTAGGCAGAAATAGATGAAACGGCGCTCCCGTCGGAGTCGAATCTTGAGGAGAATAACTATTATACTCAATAAAAAAATCGTACTGCTGTCTACTGGCGCGCAACGAACATAGATGAAAAATAAGATAATTAAAACAAACGCTGCCCAAAATTGTTTTAATAATATTTTATTTATTCCTTCAATTAAAATGCAAAATACAACGTTAGGTTTGTAAGCACATCGTTTGAATATATAATGTGTTTCGTTTAGGCTATAAAATAAACATTCAACTTTACAACGTTCCCCAAAATGAGACAGATATAATAGCATATAACAAACTTTTGTTTTTAATGTGCTATTTAGATTAATCTTTTTAGGGTGGCAAAGTTGTGGAATAAAAACTTGACGGCGTCGAATGTGCTGAAAACTTTTTGCTGAACTGTGTTCGTTCAATGAACTGCTGTGATTTTATTCATGTATCATTTTGGTCATTAGTGTGTGAACGTTAACACATAGGCCAATGGATAAATTAAAATAAAGTGAGTATTTGAGTGAGAGTTGTTATAATCCGTGTGGCGCAGTGGTCACCATCGCTGTTTGACACGCACTGTTCCAGGTTCGATCTTTAGCCGAAGTGATATCTGAATGATGAATTTAGATTTCTGTTCAGAACCTAAGTGTCTTTAATATGAGTATGTGGTAGCTTTTTATTGTTTTCGACGGGAAAACATTTAAAAGGTACCCAATGCCGTGGAAATTGACGCCCGGTTACATGGGATTTTTACTTTACATGGCACCTACGACATAGTGATCCTAGTGTTTGGTTATGAGTATAGAAAGCATTTTTAGTGATTTGCATGATTATAAGATGTATGTATAAGTTATACGGATATATCTTTAGTACACATCAAACCGAAACACGAAAGATTTAAACCGTAATATCTCATAAAAACGGTATGGTAGAGGTCGGTGTTGAACCATAAAGAGTTCTACTATTCCATTTAAACTTACTTAACCCATTTAGCACCAAAATGAAACTAGCAGCATATGTTACTTAAATCATTTATTTTCTAATTGTTGATGATATAATTATATAGAAATGAAAGAAAAAAGTAATGTTTTTGTAATTTGAAAAGCTTAAGAGGGGTGTGCTCGAGTACAGTGGCCACTTAGCGGTGAAAAATTTTGAAACATTCTCTTTCTACACACAGTGTTTTTACTATGCCACCGCACTCTGGCATGACAAATCACACAACGGGCCACTCTATGCTAGTCCTGGTACTGTTGATGATGAAGGGCGGCTTTTACTTTGAGTTGTTTGACCTAAATAATACCTGGCAAGATTACGCCTAAACAACAACTGGTCCATATGATCAGTATGGCTAAGAATATGCAAACGGTATATATTTGCTATAGCCATATCGATTATGTAGGTAAATAGAACTCACCACCACTTTTCGCCGCGAATGGCAATCCTGTAAAGTGATATAGATTGGTCAAGTTCGTCTGCTCCACCTATTCCTATATTATAGTTTTGGAACAAACGAGGAATGCCAACATCAAATTTTTCGTGCTTTATAGGATACACTCTTTTTACCACGCCTAGTGACTGAATCGTGTCGTAATTTCCATCTTACTAGCAAAAACTAAATTAGTTTGTCGAATCTATATATAGTCATATGCAGTGCGATCTTGTTTTTTCATATGTTTTATACTTTTCACAGCACATTTTTTTGTCCTGTTGTCCAGTTTTCACCAACTGAAGATTTCGTAAATAAACCAAAAGAAAAAAGTATTGACAGATTTTCCACTATAAAACTCAAAGAATTATTGTAAAATAGGCTGTAGAATACGTTGATTCACACTGACGCCTAGATAAGGTTCCCTAATGTTGATCAAGAAATGACCAATGATTCATCGTCAGAGCTGTTATTATTATGTACAAACACTTCAATATTTCCGCGATCATCTTGAGGCAGCGAAGCAATCACCAAATGTTCATCAGCTTCTTCTTCTTCATCTGTCACAACGCTAGGAGTTGATGGTATGATGGCTATATCATAGTCAGCATCAGAGTCACTGTCTTCAAAAATAGCTTGGACAGCTTCCTCTAACCCCTCGTAGTGGTTACTGACGTAAAACTTTTTGAAGACATTGTTAACAAACTGAAACCAAAATAAAGGTTTTTCTTATATGTATCTTACCGCTGTACTCGGCTGAGTACTGCAATGTTTTCTTCAAAAAAAATGTTACTAATTCATACAAATTACTTACACGATGTTAATAATTTTATAAAATGGTTAATACTAGATGAAAATATTTAAGTTGAATAACTTGGAAATGACATTTAGTTATTGTGATAATATACATACACTTACCTGCAGCAACATGCTGTTGTGTTGATATGAGATGCTCACGTCGACACAATTTTAAATCTACCGTCACAAGATATTAATATTTTTAAAAAGTGATCTCTTGACAAGTATAATTAACCTCCAAAACTGATTAAAATGTTTAAATGCATGTTGCATGTTTAAACCTATGTTTAAACCTATGTTGCAAAAACTTACTGTACTCAAGCAAATGGGTTAAAGTAAAACTCTGGTTGAGATAACTTTTGTCACTCCTATATTAGGGTAAATAGAAAACAAGGGATCTAAACAAGTCAAACCCATTAATAAGTAACTTTAGGGTACACAAAATTGCACATAGGGAAGACGGTTGTTGAATAATTCTTTAACGGCGGAAGTTTTAAACATTAGAATGTAATTTGTAGCTAAAATCACATGGACCCGTCGAAAGAGTGTTGTCTATAGTTATTGAGTCTTAGAGTGTAATGTGGGTATATAGTCTATACTATAAAAAGAGTAAAATCTATAGTTATTAAGTCTTAGAATGTAATATAGGGCACTCACTCTTTTTCGAATTATGCAATATCCCAATAATTAAAAATACCATCAAGCTGAAAATTTCGGCAATTTATTGTAATATATGGATTTATAGAGTTATAAAAAGGAAGCAACATGAAACAATACATGAATACCATTACCTTATAAACCTTTTAAGGTCCTACAGGACCTAGACCTCTTTTAAAAGGTGTTCTTACCAGCTAATACATTTATAAATATACATCTATAAATATTATAAAAAGAAGTTTCCGGCCACGTCTTACTGTCTGTCTGAAAGCGATAAACTCGAAATCTTCCAAACGGATTTTTATATGGTTTTCAACAATAGAAAGAGTGATTTCTGAAGACGATTTAGATATATAATTTAATATGCTTTTATGTAAATTAGCAGAAATACGGCGATATATGTTGAAGTGGCCGCACAAATCTCGCCAACTATGAGCTTTCCACGCGAACCCCGCTTAAACTAGCAAAGATACAATTGAGTCATGTACTAGCGAATTCAAAATCTATAAAAATGCTACAAATAAGTCCGGGATAGCATTTTTTTATCTCTTACGGTTGACTTACAATAACCATTGTTATGTTCAAATTTTTAATTAAAAACTTTACGTTATTTTCAAAACTATTTTCTTTAGTACAGTATTAACCCTTATACAAATGAATATATTAGTTAGCTTAAGCATCTAATTCAGATTAAAATTGCTACACTATATCAATCCGATGAATAGTTTTTTAGATATCGTCGTTAGTAGTAATTAGCACCGAAACTTTTAAAGCGCGGCGAGCCAGCGTACTTTCCTTGACGTTTGTAATTAATAAACTCAGAAACTATTAAACCAATTTTAATAATTCTTTCACCATTAGTATTCTACATTATTCTAAAGTAACATAGGCTATATTTATCACTAGAAAAAATAAGGGATCCTTGCTAAAACTTCAGTAATGTGAACCAATGTGTAAAAAAAAAAATCTTAAGAATTGATTTTGAAAACTATACACGATATAACAAAAAATGTTATAATATTAGAGCACATATCTACATCTCTATATCTACATAAGACTTCGTAATGCTATATGTCCAACTATTGTAGTTATATCACTATAACCAACTTTTACATTTTAAAAGTTAATAAAAAAAGCTGACCAAAATCAGGGTATGATAACCATACTTTCGTATTAATCCTTATCCAAATAAATCTTGTCATATATAAAACTGTTCCAATACCTGTAGATAACTTATTTACTTAAGTCTGACATTCCATGCATAAGATATTACGAAGTTAAGAAAAAAAAAACACAGCCGCCGCCGCGCAATGGCCAGTATGGCCCCTTGCAAATCAGTCGCAGCATAGGCCTGGTTTAGTTCGAGAGCTAGATTATCACGGACAAACGAGTCAGTAAATGAGAGAGATAAACAAAATTATTGTGGGAAAAGTACCCGATGATTTTAAATGTTAAAAATCGATTGACAGCATGTGTAATGTCGAAGATAGTACAACGCCGCACCACCCACAAGAGTTTTTAAATTCTCTCAATCCTGCCGGCTTGCCATCTCACGAATTAAAATTGAAAGTTGATACTCCTATTATACTATTAAGAACTTGAAGCTCTCCTAATATGCTAGGACCAAAGTTTATGTAATATAGAAAACGATGTACTTAAGTCCAACAACATGTCGACATGACATAAGCAGGACCTTTCATGTCGAGTTTTGAACTATATATGGACATCTTTTAAAGGGGGGGGGTACCCCTCCCATACAGAAACTTAATTTACCAGATCATTCACGTTAGAAGGCATTTTTTTAAGCGCGGGCGAAACCGCTGGGATCGGCTAGTCTATAAATAAATTATGGTATATTTAATACCATAATTATTTATTTAATGCGGTTTGGTTTATTGAACTCGTTGTGGTTCGACTGCGGAGCACCACGCCTCACGTTTTTCTGCCTAATAACAGCAGTGTTAAGCGCTACTGTGTTTCTGTCAGAAGGGTGCAGTAATTCAAGGCGTTCCAACTTAGACCTCAGAAGTAGCGGCGCATCTATGCCTAACTTCAAATAAGACTCTGATTTTATTTAAGGTTGAATTACAAATGTCCATGAGCGGCAGTGACCACTTACCATCAGACGGACTGCATACTCGTTTGCAACTTCAATCTGATAAAAATAAAATCTATGAAATTATTATCGAGTTTCAGTCTACCTGGTGGTAAATGACCACTTATGCGGATCTATCATTAATTCCAAATAGATTAGGGGTTCAACCTGAAGCAAAGCATAAATGCATTGCGATACACGTAGATCAACCGACATTTATACGCTTCCACCGAAACGCAAGAACTGCTTCACTGTAGTAGTAGTAGTAGTAGAAATAGGTGTGGTCGTGGATCCTGATCAGATCATACTGGTTCTGCTATCTTTAATTTCCTTTATTTTCGTCAACACCTCATTCATGTATATTTTGAATCGTTCGCTGTGTATGTTGATTTATTTATCAGTTCATCGATTTTATTTCCCTTGTTTGTTGCTTCGGAAGTTGATTCCGAGGGGAAATTATTCAGGACGTTTAAAACAAAAACAGTTAGGGAGGATATTGGGGAACAAAGAACCACATTCAGCCAAGCGCGAGTTAAACTTGCATAGGGACCTGCTTAATTATTTTTTATCTTGGCAAGTACAGAAGTAAATGCATTGCGAATAATTAATGTATTTACTTATTAACTGTAAACTTTTTGTTTTTAATATACACTTTGTAAAATCTATTACCGATGAAAAGATACAACCCTGTAACAGCCAGATACATACAAGAAGCTTAATAATAGGGTTCCGTTTTTACCCTTTGGATGTAGAACACTAATAATAAAGTAGGGTTGTTCCCTACCTTATTATTGATAGTTATCAAAGCTGAAATTCTTATAACTTTTGTCATAATTGTTGGAATGCATGT
>MOOZ01000153.1:784578-802430 GCA_002930495.1 Cecropterus lyciades
AACGCATCTGTGGTTAACCTTAGGTGAGACTTTGATCTTATCTAGGGTTAATTATAGATGTCCCTGGGCTGCAGTAGCCACTTACCATCAGGTGGGCTGCATGCTCGTTTGCTACTTCCATACTATAAAAAAAATGTAGAACACTAATAATAAAGTAGGGTTGTTCCCTACCTCATTATTGATAGTTATCAAAGCTGAAATTCTTATAACTTTTGTCATAATTGTTGGAATGCATGTAGTACTGTCATTCTTCAGACACACACATTGTTATTGTTGCAATAGAGCTACAATAGAAAACATATATCTTGGTCCATAGTTTCCAATTCGTATAAAACTCTTTTGCTACTTCCATTTACAAACGGATACACTTCCAATAAATATTCCCTTTGTGCAACTCAAAGCGGAGGATTTTGACTGTAGAAAAGCATTTGAATATTGTTAAATAAACTTCACACTCGTTGAGATCTATCTTTGCTAAGAATTTAGTATCGTTCACCTTTGCAACATAAAGGTGAACGATACTAAATTCTTTAGATAGGTAGTAAACATCCAAAATTGTGTGTGTGTTTTAATTATATGAAAAAGTAAACGAGCATGCAGTCCCCGTGATGGTGAATTGTTACTGCCGCTCATGAAAATCTGATAGCAATTTTTCAGATGTCCATTAACGGCTATATTCATAATAGGGGATCTATGTGAAGCCGATTACAGTTGCTACTCTCGAGGACTGAGATGGTCGCCATATATTTAATACCATTTCATTGAAACACAAGAACTGTTTCACATTAGAAATGGCTGTTGCGGTGGTACCTCTCCGGTCGATCTACACTAGTTCTATCACCTGTTGAACCAAATATAGTGTTCCGGGCTAGGGAAATATATGAAGGAGGAAATTTGGTCATTCTTCTGGATCTGGTGCTTAGGAAGTATCTTTGAGTTGATGCTTAGCGTCTACGACCTCAAGATATACATATACTTGTCACTACGAGTAGAATAAAAAGTATGTTTTAATCTCAACTACCGGTAGGTTGCTTTATTTTTTCTCCTGATAACCTAGTTTGTTATCACGTCACTCACGAGATTAGAAAGTGCGTATCTATGCTATAATTACTCTAATAATATTATAAAGCAGTAGATTTTGTTTGTTTGATTGAACGCGATAATCTCAGGAACTACTGGTTTGAAAAGTTCTATTTGTGTTGAATATTAAATTTATCGAGGAAGGCTTTAAGCTATATAACATCACACTGTGACAAATAGGAGTGGAGCAGCTTAAGAAAATGTTGCAAAAACAGGAAAAATATTTTTATTTTTGAGAGTTTTCCTTGCGTACGCTGCGTAAACGGTAAAGTTACGCAAAATCATGTATTGAGAAATTGTTCCCCTTTAAAAATTCTAAAAATAAGTCTGTGACAGCATATATGTAGCTTTTAAGGTTGACTCACTAAAACCTTTTTTATGGTATTCAATTAGTCCTAAAAAAATCATTATTCGCGAAAGTGTTTTAATAAACATGATATTGATCCATATCCAAATAAATGATTTGATTTCAAAGATGTAAGATATGTTAGGAGTTATCATAGTTTTAAAATAACTATGCAATAAAATAATGGTCAAATATCACGCGCGCATTTATGTTGGCAGGAGCGGTGAGGCGGCCTACCGCTGACCGACTGTGTCGATAGCTGCGAGCAGTGGTCCAGATGCACTGTAATTACATTAGATCTACTGTATTTTTAACTTTATTACTGTATACTGTAATAGTAAAATACTGTATTTGTCAACAATGTACTTTCGAGCAAATAAAAGTATTTTATAATTTAAATTGATATATTTACAGTTTATTTCGAGATTTGATCGAGGAACGACCTTTTTTTTTGGTCGTCAAATTGCAAAGAAAGTAGATGATCTTACTTTTTCAACGTAAATTTCCCTTCAATAATCTTTAAAATGTCATTTACTGTAATTTTGTACAAAATACAGTATTTGTAAGAAGGAAATACTGTAATTTTAGAATCACGATCAGCAAGCACTAGCTGCGTGTTACCATGCCGCGCGGCTTAGACGCGTGGTCGGCTGCTTGCGGAACGGTTGTGATATCTATATATTTTATAACACCTTTCCAATATTTTTACTAAGTGTTTCTTTATAAGTGTACTTTTAGTGATCATGGCGTAATGTTCTTAAATAGTTTTTAATAGATTGCTCTCTAATAAACGCGAGTGAAAGTGCGTGGAACAGCTAGTATTAATATAAATATCATTACGAAAAAGTGCTTAAATTTTAAGCTCATATGCGCGTCATCGTACGCGCATATGTCGTATTATCCATCCTGGGATTCTTTATTGGACATGAGCCCAACAAACAATGTTATATACTACTATGTAGTGAAGTGTGGCTTAACTGTACGCTACAAACTAAATGTTAGGATTTATTACCCGACTGCCAAAAAGGAGGGTTATGTATCTATTTGCGTGGAAATTTGAGGAAATATGTATGCTCTATTATGTAAAATATTGGTGTATTATGTAAAATATTGGTATATAACTACCTTTGTTTGTTATCTTTCAAGTGAATATTAAAATGATCATGATTGATTATGTTTATTTTAATTGTTCAATACTTCTTTGTATGCAATATTTGATGTAGTGTTATTCTCTGGCAGCAAAATGTATTGTTTTTCTGCATATCCAACCCGAGATAAACCTATATCTGACTATGGGAAAAACATTCTTTTTTAAATCAATGCCGCCTCTTGTTCCGCACAAAAAACCGACAAAAAAAATCACGTTTATTGTATGGAAGCCCCCGTAAATATTTATTTTGTTTTATTCTTGTTATTTATTTTCAAAATACTAAATATTTCAAGCATCTACCTGTTGCCGTTATTAATAGCAAAAAATTCACAATTGTTGTATGGGAGCCCCCTTTAATATTCAGTTTATTCTATTTTTAGTATATATTGTTATAGCGGCAACTGAAATACATTACCTGTGAAAATTTTAACTGTCTGCTTATCACGGTTCATGATATACAGCTTGGTGACAGACAAACGGACAGACGAACAGACGGACAACGGATATAGGCTCCCGTTTTTTCCTTTGGGTACGGAACCCTAATAACATCTAACAGAAATATCACCCAATAGATTGCGTCATGGTCGCGGTTACATACCTATCGTGTATTATCTATTTAACCATACGTTCAAATGTTAGAACCATATGTTCAGTTGAGATGATAAACTTACTTATTAGGCCAAGGATTCATAGTCGTTGATAATATGAACAATAAACATCAGCCAACTTATTTTTTTTAATTTATTTATTTAAAAAGAAACTTTCAAGTTGGATCAAATTGCACTCGGTGTGCAAATTTGATTGATGAACCTATGGTTCAGTAGTTCAAAAGTTTACCCCGGACAACAACAACACGTAATTTATATGTACTAAGATAGGTGGCAAAGACCTATAAACTTTTATGTAAGAAACACAAAATTGAGCTAATGGAGAAATTAGTTGAGGGAGCCACTAGCAAGAGAATAAATAACGTTACCCTTCAAACTTTAAATTGGTTTCTCTAACGTAACTTTCAGAGCATATATCATTCTGTGACTTTGAAGGTAAAAGGTCCTTAATAGAAAGGAGATTACAATTCTTAGAGGATTTATTTCAAGTAATCTTGGTGGGTGGTTATTTTAAGAGCATTAGATACTACAGAATATTTTCGGAAGTATAAATATGTAACGTTAATAAGTTAGAAGAAATATTTTATATGACATTTCAAGCTTTTACCTTGGAAAGTATTTGAGCCTTACGTAGACTGAAATCATTTAAAAAATGCTTTCTGCAAACATGTCTTTTTTAATCCGGTGAAATTCATACTACTTCCATTCTATAAAAAAGCGTATAAATATCTTATCTCTTAAAAATTACAACCACATACGAAACCTTCCTTCAAAAAGATTATTTCAGACAAGATCTCGAAAGAAGTAACAATGTCATTCATAAGATTCTTTGGAAGCTAGAGAGATAGTAAGTTCTCTGGGACATTACAAAGACAAATGGTTGTTGTTGACAAACGATCCTACTTGATTGATTTCGGGTTGGTATATATTTTTTTGATAAATAGATACTAGAGCTTCTTATTTTGTACATAAATTCTTATGTTTTGAAGTGTGAAATGATCAGTGCCCTTAGTTCGATTTGATAACGTTTTCTCAAAACGATCATCGCCCCTACATTCACCCTATATTACGTTCCTACAACGTAAATTACAAGATATGGTCTAAAACGTGAACGTAAACTTGCTGTATACATTGCAATGTTTGGGTGAAAACCTGAACGGTGATCCTTTTGAGGGAACGTAATAAACCTGTACTAAGAGTACTCGTGCTGCAAGTGTCCATGGGTCGTGGAGTAGAACATAGCAATGCCAATAACGAGAACTGTTATAACGTAAAAGATTTATTGGTAGCCAATTAAGTTTCACCAATGACGATCTCAACATTTTTGCCTGAGAATATGTTTATTTACCCGTCATCAAAATTTGTTTCGGTGTTTCGGGCTGCGCCTAAATTCTTCTCATCGTAAATTATTTCAAACGTCCCGTATAATTTCCCAATGGAATTACTTAGCTGCAAAATAAAGGTAATAAATACGAGGAACTTATTAATGAATAAACATATACAATATAATAATAAATATGATAGGAATTAAAATTTAGGCAGTAATATCGTAGTTGTTCCAACAAAATCTATAGGAGAAGAGAGAAAAGTGTTATTTTGCGCCTTCATTGCCGGGCTTTTTAAATTTAAATAGTGTTACAATTTGTTACTTCATACCTTTTAATATAAAATTACGTAAAATTGAAAACAGTCGTTTAAAAAACCAGGAGTGATTTCGCAATATTTACTGTTGTGTTTTACCAACGGTCGGACCAATTAACAAACATTAAGCAAGTCTCAATGACTGAGATAATGAACAAACACGAAGATTCAGAACATTGTCAGCATAACACGGAAAACAATATATTGTTAACGCGTCTAAATTTTTGCCGACAAATAAACGGTGTCTTTTTTATTTTTAAGCGTCTCAATTAATTATTTATGACATAAATGCTAGATCTTTTATCTCTATTAATATTATTCACCCATAACAACTAAAATAGTATTTTTACAAGATTTTATTTTTATATGGAAGTAGTAAACGAGCATGCAGTCTACTTGGGGTAAGTGACCACTGCCGCCCATGGATATCTGTAATCAACCCTAGATAAGATCAGTATTGCTATTTTGAACAAACACTTTCTAACCTCACACTAGGATATTATCCTGTGTCGTGGGTACCATGGACACAGAACGACGAATACACAAACACCTACATCCAGAACACAATCTAAAATCATCATTCAGATGTCTGGACTAGCCGGGAATCGTAACCGGAACACACTGGGTGTCAGACCGGTATGGTGACCGTTCCGCCATGCAAGTCGTCTTACTTGAGGTAAGCCACCGATGCGTTGCTATCCCTGAGGACAAAATTGAAACGCCTCGGATAACTATATTTCCCTTACCATACTCTTCAGAATAGAACAAAGCAATGCATAACACTTAGGTAGAAATAGGTGCGGCGGTGGTGCTAACGAAGTCCAACTACCACCTTGTTACTTCGTTAGTATATCAGGGTGTCCGTCAGGGTATCAGGGTGTCTGTCAGCTGAAACTTTACATACATTTGGTTAGGATAATAGAGTATCATTAGCTTAGCAACATCATTCTCGATCCGATAAGATGGACGCCAAAAGGTAGCTAACCAATTTTTATACATTCAGACTTTTGTATCAATTAAAACATTTTCTAAGATAAGAAAAAAAAACGACTTGTAAAGCTTTTTTAAAAATCTTTTTACATTAATTTGTCTGTGGAGTTGTTTTCAAGAATATTTAAAATCAAATCGTTATACAATATTCGGTTATTCAAATCATCTGAATTGAATCATGTAAAGCTACGCCTAGTAACATTGGTCTCATTAAGTAAAGCGTATATCAGTCAGTCGTGCAGCTTGAATCAATCAATGTGAAATTCAAGCCAATTTGTGTATAGTTTCAGCCAATTAGTTTGCGACCCGTTGCGTGTGAATACCACAACTCTCAATACGCATAAATACTAATAAAATAGGAATCTATTTCGTAATTTACTAATGGTAAGTGATGTCCATGGCACTTACTGATTAAATTGAATGGACTTTGACGTTACGTTGATTAATCTTAATATATTGTATATGAATTACGTGTCACGTTGTTTGACGGGGGAAAACTTTGGAATTACTAAACCGATTTGAATCAAATTGACACACCGTGTGCAGTTTGATACGAATTAAAAGATAGGGTAGCTTATATCTATAAATCTTACGTACTACGGTGTTTGTCCGCTATGAACTCCTAAAATACTTAACCGATTTCGATCAAATTTGCACATCATGTGCAGTTTCATCAAACTTGAAAGATAGGATAGCTTATCTTAATATATATATAAAAATCGTGTCACGTTGTTTGTCCGCGATGGGCTCTTAAATTACTGAACCGATTTCAATGAAATTTGTATACCATGTGCAGTTTGATTCAACTCGAGAGATAGGATAGCTTATATCTTATATCAATTACGGGTCACGTTGTTAATTTGTTATTCTAAACTACTAGATCTATAGGTATGTATATAGTATAGTTAGGTAACCGCGACCATGTCGTTATCTGTTGGGTGGTATTTCTGTTACTTGCTTTTATGGTTCCGTATCCAAAGGGTAAAAATGGGACCCTATTTCTAAAACTCCGTAGTCCCTCTGCTCGTCTGCCCGTTTTTCTGTCACCAAGCTGTATATCATAAAGCGTGATAGGAAGACAGTTGAAATTTTCACAGATGATGCATTTCAGTTGCCGCTATAACAACATATAGTAATAGCAGAATAAAATAAATATTTTTGGGCGCCCCGCCCACACGCCAAATGCAGTTTTTTTGCTCGATATTAATAACGGCAAAAGGTAGACGCTTGAAATATTCACAGTATATTTAGGTTTATATTAATTTGATAAATAAATAATGAAATATCCTTCATTCCTTGAATGGCTTCCATACAACAAATGTTTTTTTGCTGTTTTTTATAGATAGTGGTACAGTACAAGAGGAGGCGCTGATTTATTATATATTATGTTGGTTTATGTCGGGTTGGATATGCATAAAAATTATACTTTTTGCTGCAAGATAATAACACTACATCCGATATTGTATACAAAGAAGTATTGAACAATTAAAATGAACATAATAATTTTAATATACACTTTTAAGGCACCAAACAAAGGGTAATTACATCAAGATTTTACATAATAGAGCATACAGGTTTCGTCAAATTGGCATGCAATTAGGTACATATGTACATACATATGCGACAAAAACATAACCCTCCTTTTGGCTGTTGAATAATATACCCTAACATTTTGTACCAATATCACACCAACATTGTTTTAATGCCAAGTGGGCTTACTGCTGGGCGTACTGCTGTCGCGGATGTCGGTAGGAGATTAATTATTATACGAGATTGGTAACAACATCTATCTGTTTTGTATCATCGTCTTTTATTTATCTACTGCAGACAATAATAGCACGAATAGCCAAAAACTGGCTTGGGAACAAAATAATTAAATTTATATTATTTGAAGGTGGTAGAACTCTTTGTGGTTCGACTCCGGAAGCACCATCGTCACACCTATTTCTGCCTTATAACAGCAGGGTTATGCGCTGTTATGTTCTGGTCTGAAAGGTGTGGTAAGGGAGACATATATTTCCGAAGCATTCCATCTTAGTCCTCAGGGGTAGCAACGCATCTGTGGCTAACCTTAGGTGAGACTTTGATCTTACAGATGTCCATGGGCGGCAGTAGCCATTTACCATCGGGTGGGCTGCAGACTCATTTGCTACTTCCGTACTATAAAAAAAAATTGATCATACACCTTATCCAACATATATTAGAACATATTTCGTACCGTTATTTTTTATATATATTAGGAATAAAAAATCGGACATACAGTTCATCTGACGGTAAGCTGTCACTGCAGCATCTGTAATCAACCTTAGACAAGTTTCATCACAGATGCGGTCTTACTCCTGAGGACTAAGTTGGATCGCTTCAGAGAAGTAGGTTACATTTACCCCCTTAAAAGCCCCCCCTCAAATCAGAACATGCGCTGCTCATAACATTGTTTTATAAGGTGGAAAAAAGGTAGAACCAGTGCAGTTCGACCCGCGAGTTACCACGGCCACACCTATTCCTAGCGTGAAGCAGACCTACGTTTCGGTGGTATGGTTTGGTTGCCGACTCACTTATATATAAGGGGACCATCTTAGTCCTTGGGGGTGGCAAAACATCTGTGATCGATTTAAAACAGAATCTCTGTTTCACATGAAGTTATTTAAAAATGTCCATGGGCGGCAGTTACCACTATTTTTCTAGTGGACTAAATAAACTACTGTAAAAATAAAGTATGTCGGCATGGCTGCGGAGTCGAACCACACTGTGTTCTACCAGCTTTAAAGTGAAAGGATTCCCCTGTCACTCAAATTAACACACTCAAAATTAGATTACAAGACCACGCTTTAGAGATAAACCGTCCCAGCACAGTATCTAGCCTAAGTAATAGTAAACTGTCGAGAACTACTAAGTGCCGAACTCTTGAGACGCCAAATTGCTGTTATTAGCGCGCTCCTCCAATCGCCAATTCAGAGAAAATTGTGGCAAAGTTGCCACAACTGATTCTTATGTTCTATTATTAAGTAATCTATTCTTTAGATTTTATATTTCACTGAGCTATATTATATTTAAAGGTAGTATCTTTCATGATTCGACTGCAGATTCACCGCCGTTATTTCATTTACACAATGTAAAACTGTTGTGTTCTGGTCTGAAAGATGTATTAACGGATACTTACTCATCCAAGGTATTCCAATTTAGTCCTCAAGGATTGTTACGTAGGTATCTGTGACCAAGCTCAGGTAAATCTCCAACATTATTTAGGGTTGATTACAGATATCTAAGGATAGCAGTGGCCACCCACCATCAGATACAATGCTTGCTCTATTGTTACTTCAATATTATAACTAAAACAAAATATAAGTGGAGACATGATCTATAATACTGTATATGTTAACGGACATGTATGTAATCCGTCATTGTATACAATTCCTTAGACATCTATGTAATTCTTAAAATCGCCCGGAACTGCGTGAAATAAATTATATAAGACACATTTCTTAGGAAATCTATACATTTTCTAAATAGCAATCGGAAATGTAAAACATTTAATTAATAATGATTAGGTTAGGTTGGAACATGAAAGAAAACGTGTAAAATTAAATATAAAATTTAAAATCCCGCAACGCTATAACGATTAGCGGACAACCATTTAAAAAGTCAAAAATAATATTCATAGATGAACGATCAAATTCAATCGAGTTAGATCTATACTTTAATTATAGAAATATACCATTTGCTCGTTAAAATTGTACTACAACGTCGCGGCGGAGTACCGCTTAATTTAGTCAGGCCCTTTATTCGATTGACTATCTATTTATTTACTAAATTAATATGTTAAGCCTGTGAACGTGACGATTATCCAGTCTCCTTATTTTATTTTAGCTATGTAGGTATCTAGTCTCGTAACTTAGCTACCGCTTAGCTAATACTAGTGTCCGACCGAAGCTTCGGCTTATTTTATTGTATGAATACAAATATAAATGTATCATTCCAAATCAATAATACACAAATTTATATCCTATGCTGATGATACCGCCATTATTTTCCATGGTGATTCATGTCAACAGGTTTGGGAACGATCCGAATCCGGAATGGCCCAGGTAGTTCAATGGTTACTAACTAATATCATAACCCTTAACACAAATAAAAGTAACTACATAATTATGTTTTTGTATTAATAATCAATCTCAACCACCTGAAAATTATAATGTAAGGGTACATACATCTAGCGTCTATGGTATTAATGACAACAAATGTAACTGTCTCTCAGTCAATAAAGTTGCGTATCACTACATAGTATAAAACAAAGTCGCTTTCTCTGTCCCTATATATATGCTTAAATCTTTAAAACTACGCAAATGATTTTGATGCGGTTTTTTTAATGGATAAACTGATTGAAGAGGAAGGTTTATATGTATAATAACATCCGTTAAATAGTGGAGAAATACTGTTATTTTTAAGGTTTCTAATGTCATGTCGTAAATAATTACATTTTTTCCGCTTACATTGCAAACGCAAGCTGAACCCTACGAGGTTTATCAAAATAACGTGCTAAATATTGTACATATTGAAAAGGTCTACAGGAAACTCCGCGATAGTATATGTCTATCTCTTATGGATATCCTGGTATCACAATAGCATTTTTTGTCGTTTACTTTTTACGACAAATAATGGCTTATTTTCGACGCGATTTTAACCAATACAGCATTAATCCTTATCCAATTAAATACCTTAAATACATTGTTGATTTAATATAGATCTATATGGCTTTATCTATCTAGATCTTTACAGCATATGATTTAAATGGCATAAGGTACCGGTAAAAAAAATAGAGATTATTATAGGTATAAAATTTCGGTTAATGTGTGTCACGTTACATTTCTGTTCAACGCAGGTGAAACCGCGGGCTAGTACTAAATATTTGGAAGTTTTGTAGATTTGTTTTGGTATACTCATGTTGAGTATGTGACAAATAGAATTGCAAAGCTTAACTGGATCTTCAGTTCATTAAGACATGTAGTTCCAAAAAACAAATCTGAGGGCCAAAATAAGCTTCTAAATGAACTTTATTGTGCGTTGGTGCAGTCAGTTTTGGTTTATTGCATGTCCGTATGGGGCGGCACAGTAAAAACATTTTTTTTACAATTAGAGCGTGCGCAATCTGGGCTGATCAAAACAAAAAACTGTATTTTAAAATATAAGATATATCCCACAAAATTACTTTATTCCATGTCTAAGCTATTATCTGTTAGGAAGCTTTACATGCAACATTTAATTCTAAGAGAAAATTACTCTAAATAAACTCTTGTATTATAAACCTTTGTAATATATTAGGGTCATATTAGTCATATTATCATATGACCCTGATATAATACAGAAGCGAAGGAAGGATGTTATGGCTCAAATTTCTCCAATTAATTATTCCTTTAAATATTATTTATCATCATCATCGTGACGAATACCTATTTATATTCGACGACCCGCTTATTTTGACGACCCGCGTGGCTGAGCGGGCACCATACCGGTCTGACACGCAGGGGGTCCCGGGTTCGTTTCCCGGCCAGACAGACATTTGAATGATGAGTTTCGATTTCTATTCTGGGTCTGGGTGTTTGTGTGTCCATGGCACCTACGACACAGGAGAAAATCCTACTGTGGGGGTTATGAGTGTAGAAAGCGTTTATGTTATTTTTTTATGTTTTAAATTTTATATATAACATTTTATTGTGTAATTTCTGGGTACAATAAAGTAGGTATATTAATTTAATTTAATAACGGTGTAATTGTCATTTGATTCTCTTAACGAGGGCATTAATAAAAATTTTATTCCCATTATCTCATTATTTTTATACATTTCTTAATACGATATTTAAATGATGTACAATACCTAGGAAATGTATACATTTCCCAGGTATGTATTAAATAATTTTTAAAACAATATCATTTACAATATCAAATACATTTCATAAAGAGCTTCGGAACTTTATATATTTCTTAGGAGTTGTATACAATTTCTAGTTTCGTATATTTCCGGTTACATAACTATTAATATTCAAAATATTATTTAAACAGAAAAACATTTCTGTTAATGAAACATACGTCTTTAACCCTAATTTCTTTTTTTAGTATTTGATAGTTTGGTAGGTCCTATAAATAAGTTTTGGTAGCCTACATATACTAAAATTAAAATCTATACTGTAATTATAATTTAACAGTGAGTAAAAGTTGCGTCCAAACCGGTCTAGCAGTTTCCAAAATTCATGCTCACAAACAAACACACAAAGCAACCAAATGGAGTTTTGTGTCGAGATATCATAAATAAATATTAATAATGGAAAATAAAATATTTTTAACTTGTAGACTCACAATTATTTACTGAGCTAAATAAAAATCAATGACTCATTAATCAGTGAATCAGTAATTACTCATTAAAATATACATGCTTTATTAATTCTGTCAGCATAATTAAATTTGATTCTAGAAATAAATCTTTTTTATTCCGTTATTCCGATCTATTTATAATCATATACTTCCCGTAATATATTCAGTGTAAGAAATATAATCTTTAAATATATATATATAGGTGTCAGATTATTCCAAGATGAACATATAATCGTCTTTAAAACACGATAATATTTAAAATGTCATCCTTAAATTCGTTCTGTTATAAACCATCGGATGAGTGATGTTCATGAATCAACCTTCCTTCCAAAGTTACTGTGAATTATCTCGAACATTCTCAGAGACGAAGTCAAATTGCTAGTTAATTTAAACTTGAGCTTGGATACACAAAATTAAGCGAGAGGAGCAGTCATGTACTCAATGGAAATTAGTAGAGGGAGCCACTTGCAAGCGAATAAATACCGTTGCCCTTCAAAACTTTAAATTAGTTTCTTGAATATAACCTCAGAACACTAACCTTGATAGTCATATTTTTTATTATATGAAGTGGTAAATGTGAATTAAAGTTTTTAAACAAGGCTCTTGTTTAGCTTAATGTAAGACAAGATACTGAAGCTAGATTTGTTTTTATGTAAAAACTTGGTGGCATAAAAAATAATGTAACTAACAACCAAAAACTTATTATAAAGAAAAAGGAGATATCCGATGAATTTCACGCTGAATCTTCTCTGTTAAGGTCGTGTTCCGATCCGGTGGTAGTGTCAGATAAATATTGTAATTGACAATTTGTATGTGCCTCTGTAGATCTATACACAATAAAGACATTTCATTTAAATTTTAATTTTAGTATGTATTTACAAAATTAACAAATTTTCAGTTTAAATATTGCTTTTAACATTTAGTGCCTGAAGCATACAATTAGGCTACAAAAACTTATTTATAGGACCTACCAAACTATCAAATCGCTCGATTTTACAAAAGTGCCAAAATTATTTCTACAGCAAAAATATCTAAGGTTCCTCCTGCACAAAATAGAATAAACGCAGTAACCCTGCGCAGCAGGCGGGTCCGCAATGAGAAGTTCGAAGCTGGTAAATAATTTCGTAAAGTGAATATTTAAACGGATACAAATAAATGTTCTACGGTCGTGTACACGGATTTTCCGGTAACGTTAAACGGATTCAGCAGGGATGATCCCTTTGAGATTTTACAATAACGGGGAGCCCGTTGTTGCAAAGCTCATGGGATTAAGGTTTTGATTTACGAAGATGCAAATGCGAATGCAGTCCATATGACGTAAGTGGTCATCAATTAGGTTTTTTTTTATTATATTGAATTACCAAGCGAGCACGCATTCCACTTAACAATTCGGTAACAAGAAACTATACAGAACAGGGTTTATAACTGAAGTCAATTACAGATGCGTTGCTGCTCTCAAGGATTTGTACTAGTTACAAGGATTTGTGTTTGTACTACTCGCAAGAATTGCTTTAAGCTAGAAATGAGCGTTACGATGGTTTGTACTCCACTTTGAACCATACTCGTTCTATCATTTATATAAAACTGGAGTTCTATTTGATGTTGGCCAATTTGCTACCCTTAAGTTCAACAATGAGTGTAATTGAATGTAACTTTGTGGTAAGGGAGACATACTTTTACGAGGCATTCACTCTTAGTCCTCAGGGGTAGCAACACATCTGTGGTTAACTTTAGGTGAGACTTTGATCTTACCTAGGGTTGATTACAGGTGTCCATGGGCGGCAGTAGCCACTTACCATCAGGTGGGTTGCACGCTTGTTTGCTACTTCCATACTATTTAAAAAAATGCTTGTTAGCTTTTCGTCGTTATCACCAACCATTTCTAATGCCGATGGTGTCGTCTTTGAGACTGAAGACCAAGAGCTAATTAATTCCACAAACTCTTCAGAGAACGTTTTTAAAAACACTTAGACGGGTAAGTGATCATTAATTTCTTATACAATCCTCACTGAACAACTGTTTTTTATAATACAAAACGTTTCAAGGTTATTGAAAACATTAATAACCTTCTAGGCGGAACGAGGATTAGTAGGTAGAATGTAGTGAGAATAAATTTATTACGCCTGTCTTTTATGTGGAAAATAGTATCTACAGAAGACAAATAGTGGCGAGGAAAATGTGAACGCAAGCACTATACGTAATTCGGTCATCTGTTTCGTATCTGGCGAAGGGCGTGTTTACACTAACTGTTACAGGGAATACCTATTAATAATTTAATACACGATTACTCGTACAACTTCGAGTTGTTTAGCTGGCTAAACGTAGCGAATACGTGTATATACGAGTACCTACGAGCGAGCGTTCATAGTTTTTTTTTTAATATCTTGTGTTATTCTGTTCAATATTCACACAAATTCAATTATCTGGTATATGTTTGTCTCAAATGAAGTGAATTCTAGTAACAATTGTAATTAAACTCGATTTATGGCATAAATTATATTTTTCGTAGAATGCCAATGAGTAAATAGATGTTTATTGGTGTAAATATAGTTAAACACACATATTTTCTGTACTTAGGACTAAATAACATTTTTACAATCCATTCTAACTTAAATTATAAATGAAATGAATGAGCCAAATCTCTGCCCCATGGAAGCGTACCCAATATTTTAGCAACATTGCCTTGCTGAGTTGCCAAAATATGTTGGAACTTTCAAAAATATAGTTTTTCTAACAACCTCCCAAATGTGATGCGGTTTATTAACTTTATTCGTCAACGTAACGGTAACGGACGGTTCTACGCTGAAAAAAATGGAGCCGGTATAGTAATTAAATTCCCATTTTAAGCTTTATGCATCTGGGCGATAAGAGGATTTTGATATCCAAGGTTCAATTTTTCGATCACATCTGGCCGTAGCGTAAAAACGCGTCCCCGCTCCGGATTACGATGTCAATGTAAACAAGATCAGTAGAAATATTTTTCATGCGCTTCACAAATGGTAGTCGCTCCATCATTTTGCTCCATCTTCGCTTCGCATGCTAACATTTATTTCATTTCATTGTTTTGTTATTTTATGGACGAAAGAATTTCCGTTTGTATTGTGTTATGAAGGGACGTTATTCCACTCGCAGAAATTATTGTTTGTCAGGCATATTTGAGATGAAAGGACGAAGTTGCTAGAATTGAAACATATTTAATTAAGAGCTACGAATGTATTTTTTTTATTTTGGAACTAAGGAAGGATTTAATTAAATGTTTACAAAACCGATTCTGTTTTGTAATATTGGCGATATGTGTTAGAAAATGATAATTCTAAGCCATTTTAAGAGGTAGAGTAACGGTTGCTTTTTCATACTGAAATATTTTGCTAGTAGTGTTCAACAGTTTGTTATACAAAGAGGAAAAGGATCTTCACGGCAATCATTATAATCGCCATTTTAATTATAAATCTAATTTGTCTGCGACAATGAGCTATTGATAGGAAATTAATTAATTACCCCTCTTAATTAGTATGTCGTCTTCACGTTCGCGTAATTGGGTCGTTTTAATTATCGTTCTATTCCTGTTACACGATAAAATTTTTGCTGACGGTACGGAAAAGTTATGTTTTTTATAATAACAATTATAAATTATTACTTTACGTCACCTGTAACAGATGAATGATCCCATGTTTTAATTCAAGTCACAAGCTATCTGTGTACCAAATTCCAGCGAAATGTGATCAGTAGTTTTCGCGTGCAAGTGTAAGAAGCACACATACTTTCTCTGAAACTTTCGCATAATATTAGTAAGACGAACCTTATTACTAAGTTTATACGGAAACTTCAGGTTATAGGGATATGCTTAATACCTATTTATGTTTAAGAGTAGGTTATCAGTTACAATGAAAATTCTTAGACTTTCCAGGTCCCGTAATACGTATCAATTTTCAAACACCGATACTTTTACCGATACGGTGTATATATAAAGGAAAGTTGTGGGAATAGGCAAGGTTCCATATCATTGCATCATTTTATGTTTGAATTTGACGTTTCAGGAAACCCCGCTGCTTAAAGAAACGTTCTTTTTATGAGACCATAGTCCCAGACCAGGTAGATCAGAGACGCTTAATGTTTAATAATCTTAAACCTTAAAAGGTCATAGTCTGTTGAACTGCAGGTTATACCAGAAACTATCGATCTTTAACCTTTAACTTAGCGTCCTTCATGGACTTTTGGGAACATTATTTAATTTTCAGTCATGTTTAGCTTTTTTCACGTATTCCGGTATCTATAAACAAGTAGTGGGAACTATGTATCTTATATACCCAACAGGGATTATTCTTAGTCATCAATTTATTATTGTCACATAGTTCGACAGAATTGCCACATTCTATCAAACTGAATAAGTTTAGATTAGTTGTAGACTTTGGGCTTTAAAACATTTTTAGAGAAGTCTCAGGCGTTTAGGTATCATGACGACGTTTTTTTTTTTGGTTATTTGAAGATTAATTCGGATTACTTTGCTTGTATTTGATAAGTTTTTATAACATCAAATCAACAGATTAACCAAATTTAGTAAGACCAAAAAGTAGGTATAGGTTAAGAGGGGGTATAGTGGGGTACCGGGGCAAAGCAGGATAAGCCTCAAACAGACAGAAGAAGACACATAATGCAAAGTCTAATGGATCAGTTTGACTGGTTGTCGACACATGACCTTTACAAGCGATGCACATCATAACGACACCCTTTTATGCTCAAAAAACAAAAGTCTCAAAAACAGTGTTTTCGTAAAAAAAAGTAAAGTTTAAGTTCAATTGTTTCTCAAATCTAATTATACATTTAATCATTACAATTACATACATTTAATCTAATTATACGTTTATATCTTGTTTTATAGCAGTTTCCTTATAGTGTTCTTAATAAAACACAAAATAGTCTATGAAAAAGGTAAAATACTGTTAATTTGTTTTTTATTTTGAAAATTCCTTAGAGGTATAATGAGGTATAACAACAGGGGCGTAGTAGGGTATCGTTTGAAAGGTACCTAACGTAGCCTATTATTAAAAAGAGGTTATTTACCGACTTTATAAAGAGGTTACCAGTTCAGTATACTACGGGGCATTGCCAGCTCCATAAGGTACCCCACTTTACCCCTATATACGAAGCATAGCGGAACTAATGCCATTTTCTATTTAAGCTTTCATATCTTAAAGATTTCTTATCGTATTCGGGAAAAATATATCCATAGTCGTTCGCAATGAGTTAAACAATGAAATTGAGTAAAAAAAAATAATTTTGTCATGTTATTTTATCTTAGAGGTATATTTGAATGTAAGTACCCCATAATGCCCCCCTCTACCCTATATAATATAAGGACAAATTTAATCAACACCAAGCCCTAAGGGTCTACGAGCAGCGTTCCATTAAGTTCATTACTTGAATTATCTTTTTGCGAATTGGTTCGCAATAAGAGCGAGGTTTTTCCAACAAACGTATGAATATTCGGTATAATTGGAGATTTGTGTGTAGGGAATTCACCGCATGTGTTTGAACGAGCAATTTATTTAAAATCTGCAGGCTTATTCCGTAAATTACCAACACGTCTTCAAAACATATTGATATCGATAGCTATTAGCTGATTGAAACTGAGAAACAATGAATACGACGTTACAGAAGTTAATATCTCCAT
>MOOZ01000153.1:826793-837075 GCA_002930495.1 Cecropterus lyciades
CTTAAATTTAACTTTCTATCAATTAATACCAATAAGACAAATTTTATGTTTCTCAATAAACAAAAAAACTCACTGCAACATCAAATCTACGAATACATCACTGTAATGACAAGAATGAAACTTTGTGGAGTTGAGGGTCAAAATTTTCAGCTCATATCTCTGCATAGTAATCTTACTACATATACATAAGCTATAAATGGCCAATTTCTATGGTCTAGGTTCGAAGTACCCCTGCATCATCAGGGTTGAAGAGTTGATGGTCCAATTTGACGTCTCATCTCTCTGCTTATCAATCTCATTATACATCCGTAAGCACCAAACGTAATGGCTAACTCTTATCACTTAGGCTTGCAGTACCCTGCATGATTAGGTTTGAGGAGTTGAAGGTCCAAATTTTCATCTTATATCACTGCATAGTAATAATAATCCAACTGCATCTACGTAAGCACCAAATGGTCAATTTTTTCATAGTATGTATGTCTCTGCTCAGTAATCTTATTATTATATTCGTAAGCACCAAATGGCTAACTTCTTTGATTTTGGCCAGCAGTACCCCTACATCATCAGGATCGAGGAGTAGAAGATCACATTTTTCATTATATCATTTCATCCTAGATACCTAATGTTAATTTCAAGTTTCATGAGAATCCGGTCGGTAGAAGCTGATTCGTCGATTAGTCACGCACATACTAAATGCAAATTTAACACTTATGTGGTTTTCTTATGTATGCCTTTGTCAGAATCTAACCTAAAAAAATTGGACCCCACAGGAAGCACCAGCTTTCAAATTTAAAAAAGTCAAAATCGGTTCACCCAGTCGAAAGTAATGAAGGTTCACACTTAAGAAACTAAATAAAGTCGAATTGAGAACCTCCTCCTTTTTTGAAGCCGGTTAAAAATGCAGGAGCTCGCAGTGCATAAAAATGTGTCGTGTGTTCGTTAACATTGTACGCTGCCCTTAGTATATGTTTATTACGATTCGTCAAAACGATCACCGTTTACGTTTACATCCATGTAATGCAATATACATTGCAAGGCATGGCTACATTTTAAATGTAGGAGTGAAACGTATGTAGATTTAAAAATCTAAATAGTGATTGTTTTGAGGAAACGAAATAAACTCGCTCGTACTAAGGATACAAATACGATTATAAGGTGCGGAATGATACGCGCTTCCTATTATATGTATGTCAGATAATAATCCGGTCGTTGGTAATAAATGATAACGAATATTTACGGACTCCGAAGGTTTATATTAAAATGCTACAATTTATTTACGCGAATGTTTATTTTGTGACTAATGACTTTCGGTCGATTCGGCATGAATAATTACGGATATAATTTCGTCTCTTTTCAAATAGGTATCATCAAGCCTCATTGGTGATTTATGGCCAGAATTTCTACGGCTGCTAACGATATCGTGAAAAACGAAACGTGATTTGGTCATAATGTCGTCATGTGGACGATATTTATGATTATTTTTTAAATTAAACAAGTGAGAATATTTATGAATAAAATTATAAGTTAATACTAAAAATTTTGTTCTAAAGTTTGTGCCAGTATTGTACCAGCCGGTGACTTTTGCAAATCCTGATCGCCTTTAGCAGGAGTATTAAAAAAATGTTTTTACATTTGTATGTCCCGTGATATTCAAGTTCGCAAGCGAAATTACGTAGGCTATATAGCCAGAAAATTTTGAGTCGTAGTTCATCAATTCGATTGCGATTGCGGAAGAAACCTGTTCCCACGGAGAAACAAAAATAATATGAACGTGAAAAGTAACATTGTAAAAATATTAAAAAAAGAAACCCGATTGCGTAAATAAGGATGAATTTCCTTCATTGTCATTTCAGTTAATTTAACATTTAATTTAACGTAATATACATATACAAACTAAAGCTTATGTGTTAAAAATACACTACTGATCTCTTTTCAAATTAACTAACACAAATTTATAATAAAAAGAAAGTTTAAAAACTAAACCCGGCTGCTAAAACACGCTCTAAAAAGTACGAAACAACAAAATAATCTCCGCTGAAATTATAATGTACCAACTATTAAAAAAATACCGGCTAATAAATACACTTACTTACACGTACTATATTTTAACGTGTTTTTAAACATCATACTGATAGAGATTCGTTTAAAGGATAGACGTGATCGTATGCCACTTTGATTTGATGTGGCGATTGCAAGCAATGTTTACATATTTGAAATGGGTTAAGAAAGCTCTTTTATTTGATACCCACACATTTTTTTTAAATTCTTTTTTTTAAATTCTTTTCTTTAAGTTTCTAGAGAGCGCTGTAGTCAATTTAACGTGACGTTATGCAATCTATAACCGGCAGACAATGAAAAGGCTCACCGACAGAGAACAGAGGAGAACCGACACCTTGTTTGTCTAATTATGATAACTGGTTTAGAAGTTATGTGGGAACAGATGAACGTCCATCCCCACATACATACAGGTCAAAATCATAACCCTCACATTGCTTCCCCGTAGTCGGGTAAAAAATTAAACTTATTATTATGGTTTTAATATTTAATGGTTTGTTTCTATTTTTTACGTCAGGGAACCTTTTATAGGCTTCTTTCCGCTGGGCATCGGAGAGGGTGAATCGAAGTCCGGTCTCATTCCTTCTCCGCCGCTAGGATCTCACCGTCGCGGTCACTACGCGCTTCCCCGCGCCGCTGATAGCGCAGCGCGAGGGCTCTCGCTTCGAGATCCTAAGGTGGAGGCAAGGAGGCTCGCCGCCTCAAAGGAGACCGTACGGTACCTTCTTATTAACCTGACCATCATGGCACGCTGCGGTCGCCGAAGATGTTGGATGTTCTAGTCGGTCAGGTTATTCGCCCACACTGGCGCACCGTTCTCGAGTGACTGCATCATTTAATGGGTACCGACTTGCGGTTTTTAATTTTCCTCGATTATCGATATGTCGACTCAGCTACATAGATCATGGCCATGGCAGAAGGTTTTTTCATTTTTCGTATTTCGTAATGACCACGATCCATGTCGTCATCAACCGATTATTGTCTCAATGCTGGGCATGGGTCTTTTCTCAGAATTGTAGAGTTTTAGGTAACAGTTCACCGCGCTGGCCAAGTGCGAATTAGTGGACTTCACACACTTTTGAGAACATTTTTTTAAACAACTCTCAGGTGTGTTACTTCGCGGCGGAGGGGTACCGATCGACTAAGTCAGACCCTTTAAACGATTGACTATCTACCTAAGCCTGTGAACGTGACGATTATACAATATCCTTATTTTATTTTAGCTAGGTAGGGATCTAGTCTCTTAACTTAGCGGTACCCCGCCGCGACATTGTAGCACAATTTAAATGAGCTAATGTTATATTATTATAATTAAAATATAGGTGTAAATCGCTCGAACTTGATGACTTATTTATACATATTATTTTGGACTTTTTAAATGTTTGCTCAATTATGTTTATAGCGTTGGGGGTTTTTTAAATTCGAATTTAATTTAATTTTAAATTTTTTAAACTACATTTGGTATTGTTTTTTTTTAGATATTTGCCTAAATTTGTAAGTATTTCTAAGAGTATACATCACATCAAATACGAGTTGATGTGATGTATATGATGAGATAATATATTAAATATATTATCTCATCATACATGCGATTAATATTTAACATTTCACCTACCATAGCTTTTATCAATGTGACCGATTCAATGGAATGGACAGTTTTTGTAATGTTCACGTTTTTTTTTTTCATTTGATACGCTACTTGGGTATATTTGACAATATTCGATTATTCGTCCCCACTTTTAACTACCATATCTAGTAACTGGCCGAACCAATTTTCATAAAATACGTTTAATTGTAATATACACCTCATTCCTTTTTGTTTAATACCCCATTTGGATATATTTGACAACATTCAAATTTTCGTCCTTACTTAAACCCCCCATATCTAGTAAATGGCTGAACCGATTTTGATAAAACATGTTTAAGAACCAGCACCTGGAAACCTTCTTACTAACAAAACAAATCGGATCCAAATCGGTTCACCCGTTTAGGAGTTACGAGTCCACAGACAGACACACAGACAGACAGACATAGCAGTCAAACTTATAATGATATAGAAGGGCTATTTGCGTCAGGGGTTAAAAAAACCGCACATCGTGACTGCTCAAATCATATAATAATGATGCCAGAAATGTTAGGAAATAATTTAAACACATAGTAGTTTTAATTACGTTGTCTAATATCGAGCTTACGAGCCTACAAGGATTACCTGCTCCAGCGAATACGTACCTCACTCGTTAGAAGTTGGAACCCAAATATTATTTCATTTGGGCCAAAATTTATTCCTGTCTTCAACTTTTACCATAAAATAATTTTTGTTATGTAGCTCTATTTCAAAATTTGCTTAGATTACATTAAATTTGCTTATCGCACTGGTAAGGGATATTGTTGAATTGATTTGGGTAGGTCTATACCTACACAATTATGTACTATTATGCCTATTAATTCATACTATGATACATATTAACTTATTATTATTTTTATTGCTTGATTAATTCATTTTTATTGTACAACAGGCTTTTGTTGCAACATAGGACCGCGACTTGTTACGGTAGTACGATTTAAGTCTTTCAGATGAATATGTAATTTCGAATATCTTGAATATCACGGGACATACAAAAGTAAAAGCAACATTGTGATATCTAAACCCCTTGTGTCCAATGAAAAACGTGTTCTTCATTGGTCGCCTGTGTAAAATCTCATAGGGACTATTATCATACGTAATCATTTATAACTGACAGATTGGTTTACTAATTTTGACAAAGGTTTCCTGCTTTGTCAGGCTAATTTATAAGCGTGACATAATTAGAAATTAAACGGACTTACCTAAGAGAAGTTCCATTTCAATTGTAATAACTGTATAGTCATTTTGTTAACCAATTTTCTAAAGAAAATCGGTTATCTATTAGTCATGTATATTTATTTTCGTTAAGATAAGATTGTAAGTGGTAAGAGTGATATGGTATTTTGGAAATATTAAGAAGTGATTCGTTCGGAAATATTAAGAATTTACTCCATTACGCTTTACGTAGATCTAATAGAAAGAGGCCGTTGCGAGCTAGATATAAGTTAAAATTTTCTGCGCAAGGTTCTATAGACAGATATATTTTGGGACGCCTATGCTGAATCGATTCTGATCTCAACCATTGTAATTTCGTGTCGTATAAGTTCCCGTTCTTATTTTGTGATGTAAATTCCCCTCGTCCAGTTTAAAGAACTTAGTTGAAATCTTTACTTTCATTCAGATTTAATGTCGGATACCAGAAGATTTAATATCGATGCGGGTGAAGAAAGTGACGGACTTACATCGATAAATTGATATCGATAAGGTGTCTCTGGTTTTTAAGGTTCAGTTATTAACCAAGATTAATAATTTTCAGTGAGGAAGTGTATTTATTGGGCAACATTTGACTAATCTTAAAGACCATGTCCATTGATTTTCTTAAGATACGTCTCTTTTAAAAATACGTAGAAAGGTTTATTGTATAATTTAACAGCGTTGGGTAACATGATATAAGTTTTAAAATTTACATTATCGAAGATGAATTCAAGATTTTGTCCATCAAATTTTTACCTAAATTATCACCAAAAAATTATTTAAATGCTGTATAGATATATTAATAGATATGTTTTTGTCAAAATATATAATATATCCCATAATAAAAGAAAGATAGTATGAGAATACGATTCATTAGTATAACTTCTTTCTTTTCTTAAACTTAACATCAAAGATAAGTCAGTTGTAAGTAAGTATGTAAAACTTTGTGTTGAAGATATTACTTGTATAACTTATTATACAAGTACATATCAAGGTACAGTTCCATTGATTCATTCAGAGAAGTTTCATATTTTCTTATAAGTAGGGAACATAAAAGCAGCGTCAGTCGCCTGTCCCCATTAATTCCTAGGATGGGTTCAAATAGGCCAACGACAAACACTAGTCTTTGTTAGAACTTTTTAGCTCAAATATATTAAAATTTTACTTTGATCTAAGATTAGTTTGAAAGCTAACATTCATTACGTTACTAAATTGATTTTATCTTAATACAGCTCTGTTTACATTTAATAAATGTTCATGGTGCTAGAAATTCGGATTAATATGTCATAAAAAATAATTGCTGCCAGAAGTCAGGATCATCGGAATTATCCAACAGGTTTATGGGTTCAGGTTCCATTCGAACAAATAGATCTAAAACAAAACGATATGTCTATCAACTGTCTAGCTATCACGGTTCATAAGATACATCCTGATGACAGACAAACGGACAGACGGACAGCGCAGTCTTAGTGATAGGGTCCCAATTTTACCATTTGGGTACGGAACGCTAAAATGTAGTGTTATTATTTGACGACCCGCGTGGCGGAGCGGTCACCATACCGACCTGACATGCAGTGGGTCCCGGGTTCGATTCCCGGCCAGACAGACATCTGAATGATAAGTTTAGATTTCTGTTCTGGGTCTGGGTGTTTGTGTATTCGTCTTTATGTGTCCATGGCATGTGGGTCTATGAGTGTAGAAAGCGTTTTTTATTATTCTCAAGACTTTTATGTAACTAAGGCTGTAGTATTATGACATAAAGAAATTTAGCAGCACCAATGACATGACATTGTAAGAATAGCCTTCTGTCTTTTAAGGTTCACTTGAAGTAAGGTAAAAGCTAAAAACTCACAGGTACAAGGAAAGGGCTGGGCAGTGAAACCATTACGTGATCATTTCTCACAGTGACCCGTTAAATTCTTACGAATCAGCTTATCCTATGGAATGTCTCTGAAGTGTTTTTTTTCTTTAACCGTACATTCACGTAAGTAAAGTGGCCACTCGAGACTGCCGAAAATGGTTCCAAGGCTTTGAAAAATAAATCGGAGACAAAATAAACCAAGATCCTTTATAATTAACTTCTTCAAAGGATGTTCTTATGTTAACGTTTCTGTTTCTTTTTAAAACGTTTTCATTGTATTCACTTGTGACTCTTTAACAAATGATGTTATACAACTTCAAAGTCAATTTTAATCTACTTTTAATAGTCGTGTCGGTATGAAACTTTGTATGTAGTTCAGTTCACTTTAGTTCATATATGTAGTTTGGATGATAATACAATAATTTGGTATTTTGCTAAATTATAAGTTTGATGAAGTAGTCAGGGTAAATGGTTGATTTCTTCAGTGGCATTAGTGTGTAAGATAAACGACTTGCTGGGGTCGGATAATAGAGTCAGATATTGGATGGAAGAACTCTTTGGTTGATATTGCATTCACCCTGCACAGTTCATTGGTTACAAGTAAACATTTCATATTTGGAAAGAAATCATTTTGACGGGCCCAATAGAAAGAAGTGAAAATAAAAATTAATAATTCCCTTTTATCACGCATTAAAATAATAAATTATATAGAAAATACTAAAGATTATAAAATAAATATTTTACCTCCACCAATTTGGTTGGTTTGGTTGATTTATATCCAACTTATCAGTAAGATTGTCGTTTCTCCAATAATTTATTCAAAAAGCGTGGAGAATTTTTTGGTTATGTGTATTTTGAATTACATTAAACCTATCTGTCTATCATACAAAAGTATTGGTATGTATTTAATTTAACATTTACCTGCGATCCGTGCAACGAATGTATACCAGGAGGAAATTATTATAAGTAATGTGCCATTTTGATGGTAGAACTCTTTGTGGTTCGACTCCGGAAGCACCACCGCCACACCTATTTCTGAATAATAACAGCAGTGTTATGCGCTGTTGTGTTCTGGTCTGAAGGGTGTGGTAAGGGAGACATACTTTTCCGAGGCATTCGATCTTAGTCCTCAGGGGTAGCAACGCATCTGTGGCTAACCTTAGGTGAGACTTTAATCTTACCTAGGGTTGTGTTTAATCTTACCTATTACAGATGTCCATGGGCGGCAGTAGCCACTTACCATCAGGTGGGCTGCATGCTCGTTTGCTACTACCAACTATAAAAAAAAAAGTCGGAATAATCTCTCGGTATCACATTTAATTCTGCCTAATAATAATATTGTTAAGCACAGTGTTTGGGTTTGAAGGGTGTTGTAACAGAAAAATATACCTTTTTTTGATGACGTGGAGAAACCTTCAAAATGTACACTGAAGCCTTCGGAGAGATTTTGGGATTATGGGTTATGTGGGATTTTTACCCACTAAAACCCCCTAGGTGGTCTTCTTCAGTGCTTGCAGGGGACTCCAGGTTTTCTAATGGAACGCACCTGTGCCCTTCGTAGTGCGGCGCCACTGACGGGCTCATCTCTTGGGGGACGTGTAACTGTCCCCCTGCACCTTCCGTTGTCTGCAAAAACATGCAGTCACATATGCTGCTGTCCCTCTCGGAGTTGCTGGCTGGGCGGTTCGAGCTCCCACTCTAACTGCCCGCCATGCAGAATCCTCCTTCTAGTCGCCTTATGACAGGCAGGGGATACCGTAGCCGTATTCTACTCTCTGGCTACAAGGGGACAGCGCCGGGGGATGTTATCTACGTCTGCCCCGGCGACTCTTTCGCCGAGTGGGATCTGCGCTATCCCGTGCTCTTTCGCTAACATGATAGTGTCGTAGAAGGAGGTCACTTCGTCCCACGCGTCTCTAGAGCGCACCATTGCTGCGACGATGGTCGCCGGGGACAAGCCGTTCCCGATCTTGTTGACCAGGATCCGCCGCTCTGACTCCCACGAAGGGCAGTATGCCCTTCGTGGGAGCATTCACCTGGCAATTCAACCTGGCATTCCATCTTATTCATCAAGGATATTTACACATCTGTAGACGATTACGCATATATGTTCAAGTAGGACTGTAATCTCGGTAGGTTTAGGTTTGATTAATTATGTCCATGGGTGATAGTAGCAACTTACCATTACGTAGACAGTACGTTCGTTTACTATTACTACAAAATAAAAAAATACATCGCGAGGGCAAGCATCCGGCACTTATTTGTTCTCATCTACTGGCGTGTATTTATATTTGAAGGAGAGCGTTTTTCGTAGTGTCACTTTATTGCCCATCAAAGACCTCGTACAGACAATCCAATTATACGTTACGCTCCGTCCAGACAGTCGTTTGGGTTGCCACATTGCGATACTATAATTTTCATAGCTTATATTGTGATAGACCGTTACTTATTAGATTAAAGCTTGATGTTTCACTGGTGGGAGATATAAACTATATAAAAGCGGTCAATACGCTAACTTAAACAATATATCAATTTATAACAAATTTGCTACCTTAGAACCTGTTGGTCTTTTAAGGGATGATGGCAAGAGACCCGATGGGATCACTTTAGTACCATGGAGTCTCGGACGACCCCTGATATGGGACGCGACATGTGTCGATACGTTGGCCCCGTTTCACGTTACTAACACGTCCGTGAGTGCTTTTTTTCTTTCGTTTTCTCTAAGTGCTTTTATTTTCTCTAAGTTTAATTATGTAAATAAAATATTTTTTGGTTTCAATAAATTACAAATTTGTGATTTAATTATTTTTCTACTGTTGGTTGCAAGCCTTTTACGTTTTTAGTATTAAAGAAGTATTGGAAGAGCATGCAGTACATCTGATGATATGTGACCACTGCTGTTAATACCAGATAAGAGTCTTACCTGCGGACGACAATACTTTGCACTGGTACTCCTAAGGACCAAGATGGTCGTCTCATACTAAAATGGGCCGGCAACTACTCTATCAAAACGCAACAACTGCTTCACGCTATGCATTCACGTTTGCTGTGACGACTTTGGTTTGGAATTTTTTTTACATGACATTGTTTATGATGTTAATGACGTTATTACCAATTATTATTTCTTAAGTCTGTATACTATGGGGCATTCTTTTAACAAGTAAAGGTTACTCGTACAATGTAGATAAATTAAAAATGTATTTTTCTCGTGAAGCTGTTTAATATCATGTTTTAAATTTTGATCAAAAGGATGAATTAATATATTCATTGTTGAGTTTAAAGTTCAGGTCACCTTGTGTCTAGAGGTCTTACAAACAAACGGACGGAGATTAACCTCTATGGATGTACTTATACGCTGAAGTATATGCATGAAAAAAAACTAAGTGTATAATAAATAAATTATTATAAGAACGAAAATGTGACTACTTACTTACTGGAAAGGAAAAAACAAGCACTACATGCTACTACATTTTGGGGTACTGCATTTGGTGAAAAACTAATTTTTGGTACTTTTTACGTAAATTTGTTCGTCCCCACCTGTAGCACAT
>MOOZ01000154.1:6779-19135 GCA_002930495.1 Cecropterus lyciades
CCACGACCACGTCATAATCTATTAGTCGATATTTCTGTTACATGCTTTTTAGGTTTCCATACCCAAAAGAGTAAAAACGGGACCTTATTACTAAGACTCTGCTGTCCGTAGATCCGTCTGTCCGTCTATCCATTTGTCCGTTTGTGCGTCAATGCGTCTGTCCGTCTATCACCAGGCTGCATCTCATGAACCGTGATAGCTAGATTGTTGAAATTTTCACAGATTATTTATTCCTGCTGCCGCTATTATTACAAATAACAGAATAATAGCTATAATATTAATTTAGGGGGGTGCTCCCATATAAAAAACCTGACTTTTTCACAGAATATTTAGTTATATATTCACTTTAAAAATAAGTAATTTAAATAAATATATTAAGGTGGCTTCCATACGTGACAGACTTTAAGTGTAAACTACGAAAAGGACTTTTTGCAGTACCTGCTCAAAGTTGGAGAAGGAAAAATAAGCTCTTCTACCATAAACATTGCTAGCACTAAAATTGAACTTGACTATAGTTTGGGCCTGATAGGCCCAATATATCCCGGTTTTGAAAATGTATTCGAAAAAAAAGTTTCATTGGCTTTGCTCAAAGGCAATAGTGTTACCCAGAAATGATACAGTGAATGAAATAAATAAAATGATTTTCAGAAAATTCCCGGTCAAATCAAACAGTGTAAGTTAATTGACACGGTATGTAATATTAACGATACAGTGCACTATCTTAAACAAATTATCTGAGACTTTCTGGCCTACTATCCTTTATTAAAAGTTGGCATTCCTATCATTCATCATCATTATCATTTTTCATGGTCTTAGGTAACTTGAACACCCCAACAACAACGAGACGACCATTCACACAGTCAAGGTTTCCTTTGCTTATGTGAGCATTGATTTGTAAAAGGAGTGTTTTCCCATGGTCGCTTGTATGTTGGTTTATCTCGGGTTGGATCAGAAAACAATTTATTTTGCTGTCAGATAATAACTCCGCATTGAATATAGTATACAAAGATGTATTGAACAGTTAAAAAAACATCCAATCACAAAACCATTTTATTTAATTGTTTTGCAAATTTTTTTTAATGCCCATGGAAGTGGGCATGGGTCTGCTAGTCTACTATATAATGTATAAGAATTATTGATGAAATCAAGTTTCCTATTAAACTTTAATAATAATTTAGTAAAATTTTGCATACATCTTAGGATTTATTGTAACTAATAGATATCATGCAAATACCATTTCTAATGAATATTATGACAAAAAATTAAGCTGAAATATAGAGATGCGTAAAGGAAAGAATTTTTAAAAGCAGATATGAATTATAAAAAAGCGAAAAATGCGATAACAATGAAAAACCTCACGTGAATAATTCAGTGAATTCGGTAAGTAAAAGCACTCGGTCTTAGGGAGTTAGCACGTCTGTCAATCGCACTGTCACTTATATATGACAGCCCGGTACTATTAGAAGTCATCAGGAAAGAAAATGGAATTGTGAAACGAGTATTGCTTGCTATTATATACTCGTCTATTATAAAATTGTATCAAATACTTCACTAGTCAGGGAAACAAGGGCATCAAGGGTAGTATTTAGATATATTTAAAAAAATATATTTTTAGACGTATTTACGTTTAATGACGTTCGCCGACAAGCAGCCCACCTCGACAAGTTGGTAGAGCCGGGTAAGGCTTAACGGAAGAGACTCTGCGGCCGATCAACTACTCGTGGTATGACCAAGTACCATCACCGGACCCCGTTGCAACTGTACTAAGAAAAGCTGAAAAACGGTCAAACTGGTGGTGAATAACATGTAAAGTAGAAAGTAGAAATAAGTAGTCATCTGTACTGCACTTTTATAATATTTGTTGGTATATTCATCAATAATGTTAGTCTGTGTAAAAACCTATAAATGAAGAAATAAATAAAAAATATCGAGAGCTTTCACGGACAAATTCTTAAGCAATGAACACAACGACAAAAAAGACGTTATACGACGAACTCTTGTATATAATTTAGTGTTTCCAATTTTCACAGATTACAGTAATGGACTTGTCCTTTAACATCATTTATTATAAGTTTAAGTAGATGCTAGTAGTAAAAATAAAACACGAAAATATAGCAACCGTTTCTATATAACAAAAATACGTTCGTTAGTCAGACGATGAAATATTTTATCATAATAATAATAATAAATCTTTATTTGCCCAAATACGGTACATACATTGGTGTTAAAAATATTACAATGAGCTCTTATTTTGCCTTTAAGGCGTGCAAATGTACAATTACATAATTTAAAAAATAGAAGGGATCGCTATTCCATTTCCTAAAAGTTGCATTCAATGTTTGTAACAAACGCGATTAATTTAATTGGACATGATAAGAAGTATAAATTGCACTATTATTTAAGCGATATAGAAGTGGATAATAATATATAAAACCATTGGTTAAAAATGCAAATATTTGTATGTTACTGACAAAGTGTACACGGCTGTAACTTAAGTGTAAGACCAATAGTATGTAGGTACTACAGTTTATAACAAATAAACATTTGAATTGAATTGAATTGATGTTTGATCAAATGAAATGTGTAACCGTTTTTCAAATTATTTTCTGCTCTTGGTGAATTACACTCCGGTACATTATATTCTTCCTTGAGTTTGCATTTAGGGTTATATATTATAGAAGGGAAACTTGTGTTAATGACTCATTTGTTTTTATTTTTTCTCTATCATTAGAATGTAACTACATAATGTAATCAAGTTGAACAACTGATATAATTATAATGAAAATTCAAAATTAATGAATGACACTCAAATAATAAAGATTATTTATAGTGTATTAAAAGTAAAAAAAAGAGAGTGACTAAAAAAAAGAAAATACACATCTCAAATAAGATTAACAATCATGAAAATAAAAAAATTCCCAACGTATAGAACCTAAGGAACTGTCCTTAGATCTTAAGATTCGCGCCTTATGCATTTGACATAATGACCCTCGGAGCGGGCCGCACCTTCCACGCCTCTTCCATGTCGTGTCGCTTAATGGGGTGGCATGGAGACCTTAACTATGGGGTCCTATAGCTACTATAATCTACTTTACCAGTATGTAAGATTCGTTGGAGTTTTTCATACAAAATCGTACTAAATGTTTTTTTATTACACCGTTTGTAACATGTATTTCTCAAAACATTGCTAATTACATCTCAGGTTAAATAGCATCTTCATAAAATTTAAATAAGAGAGCATTTAACACGGAAAATATAGTTTGCATTACATTGATTACAAAGGGACTGTACAAAAATTTCGGCAATTTGAGTTTCTTGCTACTGGTTTAAATAACGTAATCTATCGACTAGCGCAGGGTTTCCCAAACTTATATATCCACGTAGGTATCCCTATTCAATTTCGAAAACAACGGAGAGCCCCATTAAAAATAGCTGCAGGTAGAGTAGAATAATAACAAAGCATTAAAGTAACAATCACAGTAAGTATAGATATGTCTTGTTAATTAATAAGTTATTTGGCTTGTTCTCCTAGTTGCTTTACTTTCCTACCTTTACTTTCAATTGTCAAATGTGCGCCAGTTATCTAAGTCACCGTAATTGCGTTAATTTCGTCGCTTACCCTTTACGTTTAACATCCGTACTCCAAAGGATACGCGTACCTTACTGTGAGTAACTCTGGTCTAGCGAATTAAGAAATGATGATTGCGTACTAGAAAACAACAATTTTACGTCGTTCCATGAAATGCAAATTTTGAATTAGATGCCTTTTATTCTCACTGTGCGATATGGCTGTCTTATCATTATATTTCAAAGTTCATTGAATGACAATAGCTTTGGTAATATATTCGCAAACGATAAATGACCTATAACTACAATTAGCTTATGATTTAGACCTATAACTACAATATTTGCTGCAAGGTTTAAACCTTGCAGCAAATATTGTAAGCAACATTAAATACCACCGTGGCGTAAAGATCCGTAGTGTATCTACACTTACGGACTGAACTTGCCTATCATTCGTCGGGTCGGAATATCGAATCCCAGCGAAATGACAAAAATAAATACTTAAGCTTTTCTGCAGTTTTATATACATATAATGTATATATAATAAATATGGCGCGTAATAAAAAAATGTGATGCGTAACAGAAAAATATGACGCATATTTCTCTCATACGTCGATAAAGAAATTTCACTTAATTTCTATAGAAAATATACCTATATAAAACACCGAAGAGGACCAACTATATCCATTAATTACAATATTTTTACTAAAGACCACGAAGAAGATACTTAATGACCACAGTAATAACTACTCAAGACATTAAAGAAAGCCGATTCAATCGAATCGTCTCACCGTCTTCACAATTTATACGTATTACGAGGTACAGGTAGAAAAGGGCTTACCACGTAATCTCGAATGTTTTTTTTTACCTGTAGTCTGTGAAAAAGCTAAGAAATGTCAGTAAAATATATATAGGCGCCGTACATTAATCGAAATCGATAGTTTTAACTTTTAAAGTTAAAATTTTAACAATTTATAACTTACGTTTAATGAAGCTAAACAAACTCTTTTAACATAAATCAGTTAAAATGTTGGTTAAAAATTTCCAAATACGTCGAATGATCGTTGTTCGATTGTACAACTAAACTGCATTATTGGTTATATTCAAAACTGTAGTAGGGTTCGACCCTTACACAATAAAGAAAAGTAAAGAAAGAAAGTAATTGGATAGTATACCATTGTATGTAATTACGTGACTTGTAACGTTACCTTTGATAGAGAAAGAATACTATTATTTTAATTAAATACGTAAGAACTCCATTATTTTATTTCTATATTATTCATAATATTAATGTTTTTTCAAAGAAAAGTTCAAATAGCAAAGACGTAGATAACGCGTATATCATATTTCAAACAACTACGTATTTTTGAGTGCATTGTGATTAATAAATACAAATAAAAAATAAACATATTTTTTTAGAAATATCTGAATTTATTTGTAAAAAGACAAAACTTTATAATGTATAAGTACTACTTCTAATCAAATAAAATACGTCAGTCCCGCTAAATATTAATATGCGGGAAGAGTCTCGCCCGAAATTAAATCGGTACAATTTAATTATTTAATTAACATTAGCACAAATTTAAGGGTCTAGTACAAAATCCCAGAGAACCAAACCACGTTTTAACAAAGAAATAGTATAAACATACCAAATAAATTCACGTATTCACGCCGGTCCGAATGAGCTAAGTGAAAAAGTCTTTAACAAAACAAACATCCAATTTCAATTGGCGTACTTCCTCCGTTTTCCAAGAACAAAACTCTTACAGTACACAACTGCACCAAACTGCATTTATTGAACCGGAAAATTGAGCTAGTGCCAATACTATTTTTCAATTCCCTACGATTGGCGAATCTGTGATACATTACGATCAATGGTGCTTATTCTGCTTTGAGGGAATATCCGTTTCTCCAATCGGTTGTATTTGCTCGATAGCTAAGTACAATTACTGTCAGTACGTTATGCTATGAACTTTAAATATTTTTCATATTTGACGACCCGCGTGGCGGAGCGGTCACCGTACCGGTCTGATACGCAGTGGGTCCCGGATTCGATTCCCGGCCAGACAGACATCTGAATGATGAGTATAGATTACGTTCTGGGTCTGGGTGTTTGTGTATTCGTCTTTGTGTGTCCATGGCACTAACGACACAGGAGAAAATCCTACTGTAGGGCTATGTGTAGTGTAGAAAGTGTTTGTGTTTATGTTATATTTACCACGTATATTAACAGTATTCATATTTATTTTTAATTGCCGTTTAGATAATTATAATATCATTAGAAACTAGACTGAAAGGTTAAACAAAATACCTAAAGCATAACAAAAAGTTTTGGAGTATCTATTCAATATTTCTGTCACAAGAAATTGGAATGGAACCCGAAGAAATCAAGGCCATACTAAAAATTTACAGTAACTTAGAAGTCGTTGTACAGTACACATACTGTACGACACACAGTCGTATAAACAAGTTACTTGTTATTCTACAACAAAGCACAAAGTTACGAAGGAAGTAACGAAAATGGAGCTCAATTTTTCTATTTTCGACGACAAGCAAATCTGTACTATATAACAGTCAATGATCCTTATTCCGCTCTGAGGAAATCTGTTCGTCCAATTGGCTGTAGCTTTTTTTTTGTGAAATCATACCGTACACACATATACAGAATCGTTTTTACTTACTTATTTCCATACTTTGTAGGATTTTTATTTGAGTATCGTGTTTGGATGCATCTTTACTTTTTCCTATGCAAATAGGTGTTCAGTTTATTTAATTAATAAAATATTTAGTTTAAAGGCTATATAAGAATAGAAGTCATATTTTTAATATTACTTAAGAGTTATAAATTTGTTATTTATATCATATATAACTTCTAGTTAATTTGAAAATGTTTACGATATCCATGTTAAACGGTCATCATTTGATATGAAATGATTCGAGTACGTTTACAACAAGTACTTATCCCATATATATAATAAGTAATTGAATTTCTGCCTGTCCGTTTATCTAAATGGTTTATTTACCGTATATTTAAATGATTTAAATTATATTTCATCTTGACGTATCATTTAGTATTAATTTCATTAAAATCCATCAATTCTATCCAACATTTATTACAATTATGTTACAATTATAAAAGTGAACGACATTGCGGGGTATAGCTAGTCTTACTAAGATAGTTATTTTTTATTTTTGTTTAATGTCTCACATTGAAAATTTTTGCAAGAAAATTGCTCCGCGTGCTTCGTGATTGATTTTCCGTGCTTTATCACAATGTGATAGCTTACCGCATCCGTTTAGAATACCGGTCATTTTTCACTGAACAATCTCAGGCTTAAGCGAGAATATTCCCTGTATTAAAATTTAAGTCTGAATTCCTTGGACACCTGGATCCTTTTTTTGTATCTATTTTACTTAGTAATCACATCACATCACTAACGATTTTTTAGTTCGACAATGTAAAAACAATGATATGTAATGCCTAATATTTTAAAATGATGAGCTCAGAAACATGCTGTTGGTATACAACAAAAATTCAAGCCCTTAATGACGTTACTACTGTACGATAGAACTGTCAAACGTCAACTCATTTGTTCACAGATCTTTTACTCGATTATTAATTCGAATTGTTATTATGTCATATTAAGTCAGACTTTCAAACAGTGAACACATCTTTTTTTTTCTCCTGTGGCTATATCCCTTCATATGCAAACAATTGCTTGTCATCTCATGTTTCATTACATTAACATTTTATTTTGATGACCCGCGTGGCACAGCGATAATCATGCCGGATTGACAAGCAGTGGGTTCCGGGTTCGATCTGCGGCCAGACAAACATTTCAATAATGAATATATATTTTTGTTCTGAGTTTAGGTGCTTGTGTACTCGTCTTTGTGTGTGTCCATGGCACCCACGATACAGGAAAATCCTAAATCCTACGATGAGCATGGAAAGCGTTTTTTTATTGTGTTTCAACTAGCCATAAACATATTATTTAGATTTGTACTCTTGTCTCTACTTGGTAAATCATTGTACTAGGCTCGATATATTTAAGATAATATAAAAGTACGCAAAAGTTACCACTTGTAGTCAACAACCATGAATCGACTTTTGTTTAAACGTTGGAATTCGGCGTATTGAGAGCCCTAGACGAAGAGCGAACGCTCTTGAAGTGTTAGCGGTTTTCAAAAATGGCCATTGATTCGCATTTTTAACCGACTTTTCAAAAGAATGATCTATTCGTCAGGTATTTTTCTAGAGCACTATCACATATATGTTTCAACCCTTGCGTAATAAGTCTAAATGTTATCTAAGTATTAGAGGATTAAGTATTAGTTATATTAAGATTAGAGGGAGATCTTCATAAGATCTCCCTCTAATCTAATCCATCTCTAATCTAATCTAGTTATGACATGAAGATTATGGCAGTAATGATTTGAAATGATATAATTTTGTAGGGTGTTACCCTGTTCTTCGCAATTTGTAACTTACAACATCAGACAGACTGCAAGCTCGATTACTTCGTCAAAAAATCATTGTGTGAAACGAAAAGAAGGGTCTCCTATTTTTTGAGACCTCTAGTTTTGAAACTCTTCCCATCTGCTTCTTAAGCTGAGAATAACCGAGTGTCACGTCATCAACAAGTCTGTGGCGATCAATCATGCGCTGGATGACATCTAAGTGACTGTTTTTGCTTCCCCTCGACGCTGTCCCCGGCAGATGAGGCCTTGCCGTCGAGCAGAAACGAAATAGAATGCCAGTAAAATTCATTTTTTTTACTCTTTCAATTAAAATTCAGTTTTTTACTTTTCGATTACAGTGTAGATAAAAGTGTCATTATTGTTAAATATAAAGCATATTGTGAATACAGAATTTTTTATATATTATTATAATAACTGGTAGTTTATTATATTATCATTGTGGGTAAATGTGTCAATAAAGTGTTTTAGGAAAAACAATGTACTTACATTACTTAAGTGTAACGTGTCTTTACTCTCCTATATACCTACGTATAGCTACCTGTTTTAAGATATATTTTCAATTTTGAATTTTAGCATTTAATATTATTAAATCTTCAAACTTCGTAAATTTAGGATTTATAATTAAATCGTTAGCAAAATTACTCTAATAAACAAAATTAAAAGTGTATAAGACTTTTAATTACTTTCCGTTGTTCATACATAGTTCTTACTCCGCGCACGTATCGCACTCTATTTTCTTTCACGCTCCACGACTAACCAAATAGCTAGACAAATGATGGACAAGACAAATTGTTTGAACTGGCGTAATGTTCTCCCCTAATTTATTTTTGCCTCGCATTCATAATAATTCCAATGAGTGGGTGGAACGAGGAACCAAATTAACATAAGGCTTTGAATAGATGAATTTCATTGTCTGGTATTTCGTAATGAAGCTTTGAATCTTAGGTAAGAAGGTAAATGTGTAGGTTGGAAACCGAATTATCTAAATTTTCATCCCTTTGCTTTGTTAAATTCTATTCTGGGTAAGTAACTCTGGTGTTTGAAACTTATTATTATATAATTTTATTTCACTGTTTTTTGATTAAAAATATGAAAGGAACTTTCGAAAGAAGTGAAGTATTGTAATCAAGTACTGTTTCGTTTCTGTTATAACATCAGTGTAAGGAGCTGATGTATTGTTTGAAGGGTGTGGTGAGGCGGAGTTCTATTTCGCACGACGGCTTCAAATTAGTTATGAGGGGTAATCTTCCCTGTAGTTCCGGGATCATAATAGGCCTAGGGTATCATCTGCCTGTCGTAAGAGGTGACTAAAAGGGGACTAAGAGGGACTTCCGGGGTTGCGGGCGGCAAGAGCGGGAGCTTGAACCGTCCAGCCAGGTGACCCCGGCAAGGACGGTGGTATATGTGGTCGCATACCGTCGTAAAGACCAGACCCACCTGGGTGGATCACGATGGGGCAATACGCTCAGAGGACTCCGGTTGTGTTCCTTTGGAGATCCCGGACTTCTTTTCGCACCGCCGAAGACGGCCACCGGGGGGGTTTTAGAGCGGTAAAAATCCTGCATAACCCTTACGTCGCTCCCACAGCGTCGAACCTTTCGAAACCCTTTCGAAGAGTTCCCCTGCGAGAACAAAAAAGGGGTAATAATGCATCTGTGGTTTTCTTAGATAGTTGTCTAATCCTTTGTGATGGTGGTAGAGACTTTATACCGACTTGAATGGAAAACAACCTTTATTTAGCCTACTGTACTTAGTCGTGGCTTAGAAACAGATATTATGGTTCTGTCGGTGGGTACTCAAGGATAACAATAAAAAGATCGTTATATTTTAAATGACATTTTTTTCTTGACATAGTAACCACATTTTTTTTACCAGATTGAAGTAGCAAACGAGCATGCAGTCCACTTGATGGTAAGTGGTTACCGCCGACCATGGACGTCAGTAAGCAACTTCATATAGAATAGAGGTTCTATCTGAAGTCGATCACAGATGCGTTACTACTCCCGAGGGCTGAGATGGTCGCCTCATATACATATAACTACACCCTTCCAACGAAACGCAAGAAGTGAACTACATTGGTTCTACCAGCTGGCAAAATATTAGACACTTCCTATATTGGGAAGATAAACGTCTGACTTACAACTACAACGACTATCTCAGTTCTCAGGAGTAGCAACGCATTTGTGTTTGGCTTTATTAGAATCCCTGTTCTTTATTTGTTTCTTTCTATACTAAAGTCCACTTACAGATTTCCATGGATTTCGGTCACTAACGATAAGATGGAATACATGCTCGCTTACTACATCAATCTAATAGAAAAAAGGCAAATATAGAAGGAATATTCGATTAAATAAAGTAAAGCCTGGCGACACAAAGACACTAAATAAAATTTCATATACAGCGAGCGATGCCATAAAATTAAACTTATTTTGGCTATAAACGTTTGGTAAGTAAATATGTACGTTAGTGCCTCATATATCAGCGTCACAGATGCAGTTGGAAAAAAAACAAGTTCTGCCAAGTGCGAGTCGGATAGCACACGTGGTTCCGTACTTGTTTTAAAATGTACTACACAGTAATAATTGAATTTTAAGTTTAAAAAATGTTTATTTATACATATGTATTTATAAATAGATATTATAATATATACTCGTTGATATTAGAACGATATTGTAACAGACTTTTCTTATGGTACGGAAGTAGCAAACAAGCATGCATCCCACCTGATGGTAAGTGGCTACTGCCACCCATAAACATCTGTAATCAACCTTAGGTAAGATCAAAGTATCACCTAAGATTGACCAAAGATGCGTTGCTACCCCTGAGGACTAAAATGGAATGCCTCGGAAAAGTATGTCTTTTTGAAGGGTGTGGTACGGGAGACATAATTTTAAAAAGATCCAACTTAGTCCTCAGAACTAGCGACGCATCTGCGAACATCCTCGGTAAGATTAATCCTTTCTAGGGTTGATTACAGATATCCATGAATTGTAATGGCCACTTATCAATAGGTGGACTGCATGCTCGTTTGAACTACTATGTTATAAAAAAGGAAGACCAAATTTTTGACTGAAGGTCACAGATTCCACTGAGAACTTTTGAGAATAAACACTTTCTACACTCATAGCCCCACACTAGGATTTTCTCTTGTGTCGTGGGTGCCATGGACATACAAATACGAATACACAAACACTCAGACCCAGAACAGAAATCTAAACTCATCATTCAGATGTCTGTCTGGCCGGGTATCGAACCTGGGACCCAGGGCGTGTCAGACCGGTATGGTAACCGCTCCGCCACGCGGGTCGTCAAATAGAATTTCAAATAGAAGTTCCGTTAATTTAATTATGTAATTTAAATAAATGATGTTCTATATAGCCTTCGCTCAGATTTCTCATGTCGCGAAACGTATATGACGTATCAGAAAAAATGTTTTAATAGACCATTAAGATATCTAAGGGGAGGTATCTAAGCCGGAACTGGTTCAGTCACCGCCCCGTACGTAGATAATCAACTCGATTTTGACGTAATATCCTTACTTATTTTTTGCAAGGAACCCTCGAACGTATGAATAGGTACTCACGCATCTCCGTAAAGCGATGAATAATGCATGCCGTTTGGCTTTTCGTCGTATTCAAATAGTACGACGTTGTTATTTCGCTTGGAAGCTTGCCCCGCTGGACATTCGTATATAGCGATGCGTTATCTCCCTTGTTTAGCCAATATTCTGTGCAGCTATACAATTTGGGAATGCGCATTTTGGATGCATTAACGAGGAAAATGTTTGAGATTTATAACATGTAGTTGTTATAATGTGTTTGAATAAATAGGTAGTTTTAAAGTAAGCGAGCGATTTGAGTAAAACATTTGAAATATCTCTAAAAGATGTTACAACAACCTCAAAGCGTTCTACGCGTTGTAATACAGTTTTTTTTTAATTTTAATATTGTTTAAATGAGTGGAACCCTTCGTGGTTCAACTCCGACGCCACCGCGACACCTATGTCTGTCATATATTAGTAGTGTTAAGCGAAACTGTGTTCTGACCGCATACCATATCAGGCCAACATTAGGTAACGACCAATCTTATTTGATTCCAATGTTCATGAGCGGCGATGGCCACTTACTATCACGAAGACTGTCCAAGTACACTTTGCTTTGAGTTTGCTTCTTCTATACTAAACATAAACTAGGCAAATTTTATTTTACTACTAGCAGATCCCCGCGATTTCACCCGCGCCTAAAAAATAATTTAAATATTTAAAGAATGCCTAATAACGTGAATGATTTGGTGAATTGAGTTTCTGTACG